>OVAP01000848.1:0-22826 GCA_900406295.1 Aurinia saxatilis
ATATATATATATATATATATATATATATATATATATATATATGTACCTGTATAGGATTTGAATTTGCATTTGGCTGAGGTGGAGTCTGAGGACTATATAAGCTAACAGTTCCATCAGCAACCTCTCTGGTTCCAAGACAGAAGAAGTTCAAAAAGTCTTGCGGTTCATACTGACCATCAAGACCAACTTCCACAAGTGCCTTGTGAATGGTTTGATACATCATTTGCATGGTTTTGTGCTGCAGAGGTCATTAGAAGATCCCAGTATAAAGAAGGCGAAATTGTTAGTCAAGATCAATAGTTTAACAGGGAATCAACAAAGTAATTACCTGCCAGTAGAGAATTCTCTGAATAGGGTTACTTGTTGGGGCACCTTCTGGCCACATTGGAATGACAATATATGCAGCAAACTTCTCCCTTGCTCTAATTTTATTGGCAATTTTAAGTGCAATTTCCATTGGGATCAGATTATTAGCACCTGCAATGCCAAAACTCCTTGTTATTACTGCATGCCTGCATGCAATGACTAAAAAATTACTGAGCTTGCCTTCAAAGCATACAATTTCTTACCTAAGTCCTTATTTGAATCCCAGTTGAATGATGATCCAAGAAAGTACTGGTTCTCGATGTAAATGAAATGTTGAGCAGATCGTATGGCCTTTACATAAGCCGCGTGTATGCTCATGTCTATGAGTATATTCTTCCCACATAGAAGATTCTGTCCACATATCTATGATCAGTATAATTGTGATTAAAGATGACAAGTTAATAACTGTTCAGAGTTGTGCTTACTCTTCCAGTGGCTTCCTTGGGGTCTTTTGGGAACCCTTTGACTGAACTTGAATCAATTGAACGGAAAATCTAGAAAACAATTTATAGAGAGAAATGAGTTTCGTTACTACCACATATAACAGTATGCATCATGAGTTATCATAATAATCATTATTTTTTTTAAACAAACTGAGACTTGCTGAATTACCTGAACATGCCAAGACTCTGGATCATTCTCATTAACAGAGGAAGCTTCAGCTATTCCCATAATGTCGGGAATTCTGTCTATCTTAAGCAAAGAATCATCACCAGACGATCTTAGTTTCCCCATTCCACGAGGTTTTGAAGCCTTTAGCCAGCGTTCCTCAAAATTAGCAAGCACATCGTAGGCAGCTGGACCATCAATCTTGGTGTGCAGATCATGCCATGGTTCTCTTGGTCCATCATCAGCAGTAGTCTAACACGAAAAATGATGATTAACAACGACTAAAATAATACTATCAACTTGCAAAATTGCAACCAAACAGGATTTTTCTTGAATGGTTACCACAAAATTTGGGTTATGGAAGTCATCTCTATGGTGCGTCTTTAATGTCCTAAAGAGAGGATGTTTGGGAGTATCATATCGTCCATTGCACAAGTCTAGCCCTCCAACAAACGCTACGATCTTTCTTCTATTCTGTGCTGCATCAGCATCTACAATCACAGTTTTCTGATGATGGGTGTAGATAGTTCCAACTTCCTGATTACCATTACGATAAACAAATTTCAGAAAAATGAAGCTACACATTCGGTAATTTACGTAATAAAACAATAACTAAATGAGTATCTTACAGATTTTTTTATGAAGCTGTGACCTTTTCCACCAGATCTAGGACAAAGAAGAACTTGCACTGACGAGTGCTTGAAAAAACGGCGAGTCTCCTCATCGCTTGTGTTCATCACTCCTTGCTACATACAACAATCACCAGCTTTTGTTAAAAGAAATAGAAGGATTGTTGATTCAGCTAGACAGACGTACAAAGCGATCTAGTTGAAGCAAAATCACTTCATTAAACAAGATACATCGAAAACGTGTCAGAATTTACAATGCAAAATAGCAGCCGGATTATATAGAAGCACAGAGGAAACAAGTATGGAAAATTTTAAGAACAAACATTAGACCATACATTTTTTTAACATACACGCAATCAGAGGAGCAATAATATACCGTTCAACAGATACACAAAGAAGGTAATAGAACTAAAACACCGAAGCAGAGAATAATTAGAAGCTCAAAGGAAAGTAAAATATGCAACAACAGATACATTAAACCATTCAAATTGTGCACAGACAAAGAAGGTCCATTGTTCTAATTAATGGGTAAGCTTCGTATCCAAGTTAAAAAAAAAAAAACAATCCAACGTCGATATCCTAAAATATATAGCACCACCATAAACGCCAGTCTAATAGCATATATATTACATACACATAGAGAGAATATCTATAAAAAAAAATTCATGGTAAATAATAATAGAAAGTCTTAAGCATATAAAGAAAACAGAGATAGTTAGATTGTTACTGTTTTGAATCCAAGAAGGCTCCTTGAAGTTGGATCATCCCACACCAAAACCAACACTCTAACACCTTCCTGAGATTTGACTTTGAGCAAATCCCCTAATGTACCATCAGTTGGATCATTGTTACCACGAACCAGCCTAACCGGATGGAAAACTGACCAACCTGTGATATAAATCAACCTTCTTGCCTGCCTAATGGCATCAGCCATATCCTCCCAGCATTTACCATGTGTATATTGAATCCCACCATCGAGATATACACCCGGAAGAGTACCGTCATCAACATGAGCATCCTGATACAGAGTAACCCTACCGCCTTTCCTCATAGGAAAGTATGTACCAGGGACTCCTACAGACTCATTACCAAAACCAACACCCATTTGGTAAAGCCTCATTCTTTCCATTGGAACGTATTGAATAGACAAACCCAAGACAGCACCAGGTTTACAAGGCTTCCCACTACTATTAAGTATGGGAAAGAACCCTTCGATCCTATTCCCAGAACACAACTGCTCGGTTGGGATTCCTACAGCTCCCATGATCTGTGATCCAATAATGTCACTGTCTTTCACCACAAAGTGAACTTCTGCAGCACTATGAGCGACGGGTACATCGAAATGCTGCATCCAGACAGGATTCTCACTGTTGCTAATCACAAAAGTTCTCCCAATGACAGCACCTGAGATAGAGACAGTGACATAAGGATCACTAGTAATCTTGGAGGATTTCTCACCTTCCCCTTTGCTACTGTTCCTCCGTGTCAATCCAGACAGCATCCCACCGAGCTTGTTGTGGAAACCATCCATGTTAGGGAGATGCTTAGCTTCCTTAACCCAAATGTCTAAGTTACCGTGTAACAACTCGACCCTCAAAGAGCCACTACTCGTAGCAAAGGGCACGAATTGCTGGCCCAGACCGTGAGCTGACCCTCCCATTGACATAGTCTCTGTATAAACGGGATGATGCGCCATCGCAAAGTTCAGTGAGACCAAAGATCGAACACCTGGTGGGCAATCAAGATTTTAACAACTTTGGGATCGAATCTGTGAATTTAAGGGAGATCTAAAGTGTGGGCATTTCGAAACAAGATAGAGTCAGTCTTGTGAGAGGAAACGAAGGGAACGTTGACTTCAAACGTAAATATCGGAAAATTAAGGATTCAAGTTGCCGTTGTTGAATCTTTCTACCTCTACCCATTAATGTACTTAACACTAATTCTTTAATTATTAACAAATGCCAAATGATAATAATTTAGCGACGACGAACAAGACTTCCACTTTGTATTTCACGATCAAGAATTCTTTGGTCCCCACCCTTTGTTTCGAGATATAATCCAAAGTAGGAGGGTAATCATTCTACACAATCATGAAATTTATTTGTGTAACCGTTGTTTAAGAAAATCTTGACATTTTATTATGTGGAAATCTTCCTCAACTTTCAAGCGTTATTAAAGAAAATATTAATTGATGATGTTGATGATCTAGAATATTCAAAATATCTGTCGCACTCCTGGCACATCATCATCTAACAGTCCGCACTTTGAATTGATGATTATGAAATTAAATTATAACAATAGCATTCTTCCGTTTACTAATTTTTGGGGTCAAACCATAAGCCGGCTAAGCAGATTTGCTAACCATAAGCCGGCTAAGCAGAATTGCTATATTTAATTGGAAGAAAACTAGGGATTGTTTGCGCAACACCGCTAAGTATAATAAATTTTCTGATAAATTTTAAATAATAAAGTTCGATATTATTTAATTTGAAGAAAATTAGAGATATAATAAATTCTATATAAATTTTAAATAATAAAATTCGATATTATTAATTCAAAAGAACTGAAAAATATTGAGTAGTTTTCAATGATAAAATGTAATTAAAACTAAAAATCTAATAAATTATAAATAAATTATTAAATACGATATCGTAAAGTTTCCACTATTAGTATTCATACTAATATTACCATCACCACTACTTTTTAGGGGATTAACCACATATACCCATTTTTTTAATCTCATTAATCACATATACCCAATTTCATTCATTTTAGTTATTTTTCTTGTAACAAGTCTAAAATACCCTTATTTAAATATTAACTATTTATGGGATTTTAAGGTTTAGGAACTAGGGTTTAAAAACCCTAAACCCTACATCATAAATCCTAAAAAGTCTTCTCACCCCTAATAAACCCTAACCTACTAAAACATAAACATTAACTCCTAACAATTAAACCCTAATAGTTATTAAAAATTAAACCCTAAGTTTATAAGGGTTTAATCCTAAATCCTAAACCTTAAGTAAATAATAAACTCTATAATTTTACTAAATCCTAAAACTCTAAACCCTAACAAATATATCATTTATAATGAAAAATAGCTGTGATAAATGAAGGGTATAATAGTATTAAAATAAAAAGGGATATATATGTGATTAAAAAAAGGAGTGTGGTTATATGTGGTTAGTGGGTATGTAAAGTTGGGTATATTTGTCATTCTCTCTACTTTCTAAATCAATATCTAGTTCTTTTCCATGCCTATATAAAATGTAATACCCATTCATAAATCATTTCCCATAAAATTGATCACAATTAGATTGTACGACTCACAGTTGTATCAGCAAATATCATACTACATTTATTTCCAATCAAAATTCCTCTCTCACAAACAATAGATTAGCTCGTATCCTGAATACATAGACTCACTATTTGCACGCGAACATGCCAATCACTGCTCGACCATGAAATATCTCGTAGCAGATCAGAATCAGACATAATATATCGACAAAGCAAGAGAAACAACCCAAAAAACACAAAAGAGATCCGAAAAATATTCAAGATTTATAAAAAGAAGATGGCTAACCCTAAAACCAATATGGTTTCGGAAAATTATATTAAATAATAATTAGCAATACCGACACGTTCTTTAAAAACCAAAAGATCGAGATAAAAGTAGATTTGATTTTATACATATAGATTTAGATCAATGTAGATATGATTATATATATATATATATATATATATATATATATATATATATATATATATCATTATTAAAGAAGATTTAACGGTCTAAATAATCAGGTTTAAATTATCACCAAGTTCAGAGCTAATAACAATAACAATAATACTAACGGAGAAAACACAATATATGAAGGTGAAGTGTAAGGATAACTTCACCAAATCCACATATATATAAACAACCGAGTCATAATAATAATAAAACAATAGAAAACACTTCCCAAACCTAAATCATATCACGTAAAACCATAACATAACAAATTAAACTAAAGTGACTGGGAAATTTCCCTATAAACTACATTAAGAGTAGATGTTTTTGGTCTACCATTTGTATCAAGAGCAACTATCTTCAAACCAGACCTCGTTGTAACCCTCGAAAATGCCACGTACAATTGTCCATGTGAAAAACAGGCCTAGGTAAATACAACCCAACTTTCTCCAATGTCTGACCCTGGCTTTTGTTGATAGTCATAGCAAAGGCTATATTGACAGGAAACTGCTTTCGACGCATACACAATGGAAATCTTACCTCCGGCGGTGTGAGATACATTCTCGGTATCAAGACCAATTTTCCCACGTTATCACCAATGACAATTTCAGCCTGAATAACATGGTTAGCCATTTTAGTCACAACTAACCTTGTACCGTTACATAAGCCAGCCTTTGCATCAATATTTCTCAATAAGAATATAGGAGCACCAATCTTCAAAGCCAAACAATGTTTTGGTAATCCAAACACTTGTACATTATTCGTAATCTCTTGAGAATACACCATGGCATCAAAGACACTCGAATCCGAGGTCTCAATACTATCATACTACTCAGATATACCCTCTCGACACCTAATACACACAAAAACATCAAAATTATTATACTAATCTGCCTATAACAGCCATCAATAAGCAAAGATTTTGATTCAATCAAATATATTATTCTTAATAGATAATTATAGTCAACACTAACCTTTAATTTTTTCGAGCATATACTCTTTAACCTTATCAACATCTTCATTTCTAGGACTCAAGATAGTTTTGCCTTGAAAAAACAAAGGATTTGTTTCAGAAGCAAATCATATTCCATACACCTCATCGACAATGATTTTAATGGGATCCCCCTTAACATGAACCAATAAATCAGTTGGGATATCAATCTCAACCTCACCATGGTTAGGTTGATTAATCTCACCATCGNTTAGGATATCAATCTCAACATCACCATGGTTAGGTTGATTAATCTCACCATCGCCAACATCCAAAATCCACTTCGAGAAGTTTGACAACCTACGAATCTCCTCAGCGTCTTTACCCGATCTCAGTCTCATATTGACTGTCAGNACATCTTAACCTGATCTCAGTCTCATATTAACTGTCAGCTTCCGAACCAGACACCCTCTCCAAGGAACAGAAAAATTAAGAGATGCCAACACAGTTTCAGTTCTACAACCTTCTGAGATAACATGCAATATTTGTCTAAAATCTCCACCAAGAACTACTACCTTTCCACTAAACGGCCTATCACAATGGATAATCTCTCTCATACTTCTGTCTAAAGTTTCGAAACAATGCCTACTCATCATAGGTGCCTCATCCCAAATTATAAGACTCGTTTCTCTCAACAACTCTGCAAGATGTGAACCGGCAGTTATCGAGCAAGTAGTATGCTCATTCACAACTAATGGGATAGCAAACCTAGAATGAGCAGTACGTCCACCTTGAAGTAATAACGCAGCAATACCACTTGATGCTACATTAAGAACAATTCTGCCTTGAATACGAAGAGCTACGCAAATAAGATTATATAAATACGTCTTGCCTGTTCCCCCATACCCATAGAGAAAATACACACCACCCTTGTCTAACTCAACAATGCTCATAACCTCGTCGTATATAAGCCTCTGCTCATCTGTTATCGTAACAATCGAGTCTTCATATTCTTCACGTAAAGACTGTAGATTGTAACTTCTCTCATCAGCTATGAGAACATTCGTTGACCTATCAAATGAAATACCATCAGGAAAATGCATCGTCTTGAATTTACTTAACGAACTCCCATTTGATCGCGAAATCTTCTCTATTTCAGCCAAGGCACTATCCTTGAGTTCATTTTCACTCAAAATAGCATCTACCAAAAAAAAAAAAAAAAAAAAAAAATTTCACCAGGCATTCTACACTTATATCACGGCTCTATACACTATCTTAATAGATTGATAATGTGACAATAATAAAGTGGTTCAGTAAAACACGTACCTCCATCACGGCAATCCTTTCTATGTTGATGCAAAAGATCCTCAGATAACTCGATCCAGATGGCCTCCCAAACTATCAAAGTTAATGCTACACTTCCCGAAATCAACATCATTGCAAACAATCTTCTAAAAAAAAGACCTGATCCCTACAATGACGCTTCTATAATAGCTTGAATATATTCCTTATCATCATCAAGCAAATTCAGTTCATAACACGCTTCCTTAAACGTTGGACACAGTTTTCCTCTCACACTACGTATCTCTTCAAAAGTCCGAGGTCCCTTTACTATATTCAAGAGCATTCTTAGATAGTAAGCCTCACCGCACCCTATAGGCACATAAGTTATACGACCTATAGCAAATCCATTTTTACGTGGTTTCCACTCACGCTCCTTCAAATACCACACAAATATAGTTGGAAAATCTGCATAAGTGAGCTCTCTCGCAGCTGCATATATTTTATTGCAATCCATCCAAGCAAGGAACTTAGACTGCCCAACAGACGTCTTCTTCAGAACCTCGTCTATTGGATCATCTTCATTATATATCACCATATGTTGATCAGGTAAATGAAAAGAAAGCTTAACAACAGCAGTTGTCCTATATTGTATAGGAAACGCAANAAAATGAAAAGAAAGCTTAACAACAACAGTTGTCCTATATTGTATAGGAAACGCAAAAATCCTCCAAGTAGCTTCACACGCAGATATATACATGTTCATAATGTACAATTAATTGTTAACAATCTAAGTTTTCATTCATAGAATTTTTTTGAAATGATTGCCATGATCAAACTATCAAAGTCCAACAGAATAATCTGCAACTAAAATATGTTTCAATCTCATTGACTTTACCGTTTTTTCAACAGTTGCCCTAACATAATCCGGTCCCTTGTTTATATACTTAAAAAGATACTTTATCGACCTCGTCTGATTGCACCACTCAACGTTTATCTGCGCACGATATCTTTGAGACAGCTTTCTATTATAAGGAACAACAAAGCTGTTGTCACATTTCACCGATTTCTTAACAACATGCACATCGTTTTTGCGTCGCCTGTAAATAGGAAACCCAACACCATCGATCCGTGTAATCTCAGAAAATGATTTCGGGAAAAATTTAGAACAATGGCCTTCTTTCATACACACACACATTGAGGATTAGCATCTCCACAAGGACCATATATCATCAATTCAGTAACAACCTCGTACAAATATGGCTCCAACAACTTATCAGGAATTTCAGCACTAATAATCCTATCAATGTCATCACCACATGGTAATTTTGAATCCAAAATGTAAGAACAAAACCATATGAGCGTGAGGCAGACCTCTTTTTTGAAACTCTATCGTGTACATATATTGCTGCAAAGAGTCAAATAAAAGACCACATATAAACATAGTAAAACGGAAGAAACCTTAACAATGCACACGATCACTAATAACCAAGAATCAGTTAAACGAAATCAGTTTTTATTTTTAAAAAACCCGAATTTACACGGCCAAGCATTCTATCGCTAACCAGATCGTTCAGCAAATTGTCCAGTTTCATTTTGAAAACATGACAACAAATATACGGTCGATCTTCGGGTTTCACATTATGTTTTTCGAGATACCAAGTTATTTCAGGCCATTTTGGATTACATGTGATTGTAATAAATAGATCAAGATAGCCATAATACTTGCATGTAACCATAGCATTAAGGTAATGTTGCATCATATATCTTGATCCCCCGGTGAAAGATGATGGTATGTGGATTCTCTTGCCTTGCTCTGCGAGATCAACATTTCCACGATTAAGAGACTCTACAATTTTATCATACTGATCAGAACGCAAATTCTTTTGGTTTAACTACACATAACGTAATCGATTTGCTTCAATCATAGTATATGCATCGACCAGAAACTGCTGGTATAGCCGTCCGGACATGATAATAACCGGAGATTCACCGAGTCTCTCCTGAATACGATAAGAAAAGAACTCCCACATAGTAAAAGTAGTTCTCTTACGACCTTTTAAGTCAACAAATCCAATATCAATACCTAACCAGAAGCCATCCTCTCCGTACGGAAATAAGAGTGGATATTATAACGCCAAATAAGCAGGATGCAACTCACTTATCCTTTTTAATCCACCATCTTTAGCTTGCAGAACTATATCCCGAGTCTCAATGTCAATATTTAAATCACCTGGTATCAAAGCAACAACATCATCCTCTGTCGGTAAATTATGAGTTTTTCCATCAGTACACCTACCACTCAATAAGACCAACTTATAACTCTGGTACTCTTCGGCATTGACATCAAATTTGTCTCTCGCTGTTCTGAATGCTTTAACATGATGATTACTTAAATCAAGCATTTTTTTTATGAACTCTACAATTCGGGTATCAAATTTCTTCCCTCCTGAAGTCTTTTTGTACATCGATTAATTTTATATTTAGCAAACATTAAAACAAATAATAGAATATAATTATATTTAGCAAACAACAAAACAAATAATCGAATACAATGTGTTAAAATAGAGAATAATTATCCATGAGCTGATATTCTATTTCGGACCTCATTCATTGTATCATGTATATACAACTGCAAAAACACCGCATCATGTTCAGGTTTAGGAAGAATATCACCGATAAGATGATCATTCTCACCACACAACTGGAAAAGATAAGGCCCGTTTCCGTTGTTAATGGAATTATTGACCTTTCCACCAAGGGACGTGCATGAAAACATCATGTTATACGCTCTGATAAACTCCCTAAAATGGCGACTAATCTCATCTCTTCCATGGAGAAGGGTTAAAAGCATATTTGGGGGTGTCCTAAGCAAAGACAATTTTACCTTTCCTTTGTGGCAACACAAACTGAAACTTGGGTTTTTAGTACCAGTCCTCTTATTCAAACGTTCAAAAAATCACATACAAGCTTGACAATTCTCGCTAACCGACTCTGGATCTCCACGTCATTATAACCTAAAAAAATAGCAGATTAGTAATTTTGGTAGAAAGTTTTTTTTCTCCGTTTATTAAATATATATATACCATTCGCAAGCACTGTATTTCCTAGGACACTCGAAGAATAATGTTGTGTATCCAAATTTTTAACACATATATCATCTTCTTCTGACTCAGAATCCGTTGCTACATAGCAAGCAAAATCCCCAAATTCGGAAGTCGTAGATAAAAGCTCGGGAACTATAAAAAGTTTCAAAAATAATTATATAGTTAGACCAAAAAAATTATGCTCGGACTAACTCACACGGGTGAGAAACATGGAATCATGCAAACTCACATATTTCGTTTCCATCTTCTTCTAACAATCCTCGCCTATTCTTTAGAATTTGCATTCTCTTCGACTGTGATACACGATGCTCGTTCGATGTTGGTTTAGGGAAATTCATGCTAACAGCAGCTTCACAAAGACGACCGCGACCATTTGACAAAACAATGTAATATGGTTAGAACAGAAAAAAAACCAAACAATCAAACTATGCTTGAACAAATAACTAACCTTTAGAAATACCACGTTTAGGTTTCAGTTCACCACACCTCATTATTACGAAAAAGTGCACTATAAACTCTAAAGATGGAGTCTCGAATAACACAAGAGCACACACACACACACACACATATATATATATATAGTGTATATATATAAATACAAAAAAATATCGACAATAATAACTAATCATTATCTATTATTATAAAAAAATATCAAGAGAATTTCATGAAAATTTGTAAATATTCTTATTTTCATTTTATGTAATATTATCTAATATCACAATTTTCAAATATTCTTATTTACATTTTTATGTTGTATTATATAGCAACAAAGACTTTCAATCTAAAAGTATTACCATATCATTTCCATTCTATATTATATAGAACATATAAATCAAATTACCTAGAATCTTAATGCTAAAGATACTATTTTCAACACATATATCTCACGAACATAGAATCCGAGATATTTACACATGTATATATATATTTCCAATAATAAATCAAGTCTCTAAGAAATTAAAGTAAACAGATACAAAGTCATGAATAATTATGTATATATGTTCAATTAATCCTTTTTTTCCCACAAAAATGATCTATGACGTTTTTTTTTTGTAATAAGAAATTATCTAGTTATATATAATCCGGCATCATCTTTTCCGTTAAGATAATACAATTATCTTCCAAGAGAGATGATCTCTTAATATCATATATATCTCATAAATTATTATATTTTACACCCAAAATATTAGTTGACATCTTAGACCAGACAAAGAAATAACATTTCCAAACAATTTCAAAATTCTTTCAGTATAAATATAAATTTAATAAATAAATACCAGAAGAAGATCACTTTGTTTAACGTAATTTAGACATAAATTTTAAACTGTATGCCACTTCGTAATTCTGAAGTGAAAAAAACATCTCTTCAAGAGGGTAAATTGTGAGATATGAGCAGTTTTATATATATAAATATTAAAATTACTACGTTATGGTCTGGTACAAATAAAATCTTCAGAGATCATTATAAAAGAATTTAAAGAAACGAAACACAGACGATAAGAACAGAATTCCAAAATACTCAATGCAATCGCAAATCTCGAATATATATTGAGAATTGAAATATGTTCTCACCTGCAGAACATATATGTTTATTATTATTAAGTCATCGTCTGATACAAATAAAATCTTCAGAGATCATTATAAAAGACTTTAAAGAAACGAAACACAGACAATCATCACGAAACTCCAAATGTTCAAAGCAATCGCAAATCTCAATCTCGAAACATATATAATATAGTTCAAAGCATCGGAAATTAACGGGAAACATAGCAACAAAGTTCAAACTTTTAAAAAACCTAAGACAACAATCTAAAAAAAAAGAAAGACATATGAATACATCAAAATGTTTGTCTCCTTATTATCACAATAACGTCACAGCAGTACATATAGCATTAATGCGAACCAGGTGAGCTTCGAGGATTGACGTCAGGCATCCTAATTAACAAAAAATAAACACCACCAATTAATACCGTTGCCCGTCAAAACACACAACAACAATCATAACACTCCAACAAAATAAAAACATAACGTACATTGAACGGAATGAATCAACCTCCGCACTCTCCTCGTTAATAGAGATAGTACTAAATCCACCGACAGGCTGTGCAACCAACACTACACAAAAACGAAAAACTATTATCAGTCTCGAAGACTTTCAATCACTAAGAATCCCTTACACAGAACATCAAATGGAATACGACCACCAACCATCACCAAACTGGAAAACCTTCCACCATCTAAAAATACAGATCATAGACAAACCACCCAAAGACCCCCAAATTCGACTGAGATAGTGAGCACGACCACCATAAACCTTGGACCTAATAGGCATACCCCTGAAACCAAACTCATTATTAGATAACCAAACTCGTAATCTCTCTTATTAATATTTCTAAAAACACAAACATATAACCAACAAACGCAATACTTACTCGACATTCTGAAACTCAAAAACCATCTCATCAAGAGGGAAATCATGAATTATGAGATTCACCCTCCAAATCTGAAAAAACACTGACAACCATCCCTATTAAATCTGCATTTAAAAAAAAAACAATGTACATTCCACAAAATTTAGAAATTAAGAAACGGATAAATATAAACGAATCTATATACCCAAATAACGTAAAATCAATTAATTTTAAATTCAAAAAACATAAATCAAGAAATTACCAAAAAAGGAGAAGGGATCAACTGTCTTCAAGATTACATTTTCAAAGTGAACAAAATTGTAAAACAAAGAAGAGGATAAAGCCCTCCAATCAGATACCACAGTCGAAGAACCAATCCTAATCATATAATCATGTTTAGTAGTAGTAACAATAGAACCCTCCGCAAACACTTTGTTCGGGAGACACTGGAAATTCCATATCTGGATCCATTTTCCAGTAACCAGGAGCCTCTCATTCTCACGAATATTGGGGTTCCAAATGGATCCATGTATGTGACCACCCTAACATCACAAACGATTTATACATTCTCATAAAATCACAGAGTTGTACTAGTAAACGCAACTATACTTTTCGAAAGAAAACTAATCAAACTTACATGTCTATCAGATAAAATCATCTCAACGGACAAACGATCAACATCATCGCGACAATATCAAAACTCCAACAACTTTACCCGAATCAATCTCTCACTCTCCGGCGTCAAAGAAGACAAAGAAATCATAGCGGGAATATGAGAAGCTCTGGAAAAAAAACTCTAACACTCTATATAAGAATCAATAAACGTAATATATGCGAGAAAATTAAAAAAATGCGTTCCGAACCTTGGGAAAGGAAATACAACGAACATGCACGAAACCAAACCTTTCGTAGAACATGTGTTGGGAACACACAAAATTCAGAAAAAGAGATACCATCAGCAAACCCTAAAATGTCTGAACCAGTGAACATATTTTTTCCCAATATCAACGAACACGTTATTTTCAAACATATACATCGAATATAAATGCAATCTTTATAAATCGAAAATACCAGCCACTTTAAAATAAAAAGGTGTATACTAAAAGAAAAAAAATTAAAAAATAAAATAAAGGTGGATACTAAAAGAAAAAAGTGTATACTAAAAGGAAAAATTTTCGCAAAAATTAAAAATTTTAAACCAATAAATAAAAATAGTAGTGTATACTAAAAAGTAAAAATGAAAAATAATTAAAGAAACAAATAATAAAATCTCACCTGTTTAGAAACTGCATCCTCTTGGAACGTGATACACGATGCTCATTCGTGCTGGCCTAGGATAATTCAAGCCAACATCAGATCGACAGAGACGACCATGTCCACGAACATCTGCCAAAAAACAAAACATAACAATATACTATAAGTGACAACACATAAAAAAACAGATAAAAATGTTTGAAAACAGAAAAACAAAACTTATAAATATACTATAAGGAGATAACACATTTAAAAAAACCCAGATAAAATATTAAAAAACAGAAAAACAAAACTCATAAATAAACAGATAAAATTTGGATTATCATGATATACTATACAAAAATTCCAATAACAAAAATCGCCAGACAAAGCATACGATACCTAAAAATTCAAAAATATACTCAAATTTAAATCCCAAAACAATAAAGTACCTCTCATGTCAAGGAAAAGGAACCACCTAATTCACGTTTTGATACACACGAAAATTACTTCACAAAATAATGTGTTGCTTCACAAAAATAATGCTCCAGATCTCTAAAACGTTAGGATAATAGATCAAGAAAAGATACACGTTAGGATTTAAAATAAGAAAAAATATTCCATAAAAAATCACGCTAGAACCCTAACAACTAAAACTTACCGCGAAGATCAAAACGTGTGATTACTTGTCTCCATACAATTACACACGAAAAAGGAACCCGATAACAATTAGCAATTTAACATCATCAATCACAACAATATAAACCACAACAATTGCGAGAACCCTAATGCTAAGCTGCAAAATCAAATAAGGTATTGTCGACCTCTCTTCTCTCAATATATATAGGGGTCATTAATCTAATATTACCGATAACCTATAATAAACTAATAACCTAACAAACTATTAAAATATTAATAACCTAACGAAAACCCGATTCAATAAGATGTGATCCGAGTATAGAACCTGGATTCAGCAATAAAAAAGATCCATTTGCAGTCGGATCCAAGAAAATCAGTTTCGGTATAAAAAGACGAAAATGTCTAAAATAAAAAAATTCATTAAGGGTAAAATCGTATGCACAATCAGCTGAGATTTAATAAGGGTAGAGAGAATCAAATCAGGATTATCCCGGAACAATTTTTTTCCATATATTCGACTTCTAATTGGATAAGAAAAATAATTTTCTCAGAAATTTTAAGGACATATGAAACAATTTACACCAACTTTCAACCAACGCATAGAACTAAATAATACTTTGTATATAATGGTATAGATACAATCAAGGTTACTTAAACAGGGAAAAAAGAATATACTCAAACAACACCCCCACTACTCAAATAAGTAAAAAAGCTCTGATTGATGAGCAACAAAAATAGTATTTTTCTTAGGTAAAGCGCAATTACAGTTTATTAGGTTTGTTTGTTAAAACCAGATAAATTGAAAAGCTTTTAAAAGATAAAAAAAAAAAAAATTAGTTAGGAGAAGAAGAAAAAAAGGTTGGAAATTTACACAAGGGAAAGGAAATGACATTTACATAATTCTACATTTGCTATCTTTATCCTTAGGGGATTTGCCATCGTGTCTTGATGATGCAGATGCTGCAGTTGACGATGGCCTGTGGCTACTCCTTGGTACCTACCAAATACATGATCGTTAACATTCATGGAAATCCAAATGAAGCTATGCTACAGTTTCAACGAGATTCTGTTTACTGTTATGTTCATTTATTCATTAAATACTATGGACAAAATGACATGTCCTAATCAGAACTTTTCTTTTCTTTTCTTTTGGTAATGGATATTCTAATAAGAACTTACAAGTTGACTTTGCAAGGCTCTAAGCTCTCCTTATAAACATGGTTGCATACTTGTATGATATTGCAGTTTAAAACAATATTTTGGAGTTTTGCTAATGTTAAGCAACATTTTAATTCCTACTATTCTAGAGTATTGTTTTTCGGTTTCTATTTAGTTATAGTGTTATGAGTAGGGATCAAATACCTGGGGCCCAGTGACCAGTCGCGAGGCACCAACAGTTGTAGGTTGTGTAGTTGGGTTACTGCGTGGGCTCTGGTCCTCGAACTCTTGTTGTTGCAAGGCTATTGCCAGTTGTAGATCAGAGCTGCATTGCACCACGAAAAGTAAAATATCATAAGCATGTTTTTAAAGAGGACAATTACAACTGTGTTACTAGTAAGAGACAATGGGTTAGTGGGATTGGGTTTCAGTAAAAAGAATGGAAGAAGATATGAGATCTTTACTTGACATCCATGCCTGACTCTGGCACATTGATGCTGGCAAGATAATCCTGCGTGGAAAAAACCAAGAGTAAAAAAATATATGATTAAATAGGTAAAAAAGATCTTGTATGAATTAGTGACTATGTTTTGAGGAGAACATACAGCCGTATTTGTGACTGCGTTTCGTTCATCCCATGTGCCACTTGCATTACTCGTGTTGTTGTCAATCTTGAAATCCTTGAAGGTACCAGTCATGAATGCCGTGTCGCCATTAACCTGAAAACCAGATTCCGTGTCAATAGTTGTCACAACATGCAGCTCACCGAGACTTACAAAATAATAAGCAAAGTCTCACTGAGACTTACAAAAATAATAAGCAAAGCAACAAAGAATATTGACTCTGTAAATTTGCTAATACCTCGTTTAGCTTTTCCCAAACCAAATCAGGCTGATTAAGATAGCCTTGGTCGGTAGCCAAAAGATACAGCTCACCTTCGTACTACAAAAAGACAGCAAAAAAGACAGCATATTTAACTAGAATCATCCTGTTACAATGTAAAGATGAAAAAATTACATATCAAACTAACCTTGAACATGGTGCAGAAATGATTATTGCGGAAAAAAACACAAAGCTCACGTTCTTTAATACCTTCTTGTAAGCGAAATAGTCTGTGATATGATAAAAAATGAACGTAAGATAAACTAGTGGATTTAATCAAAGAATATAATTATCAACCATAAATAATATTACAAAGATCACATACCCACATATGGTTAATTGACTGGCACTATTCTTTATAAAGTTCCTTATTAGTTCACCTGGCAAAACTCAGCAATAATGATTTAGTATTGCAAAAACATATAAAAACATGTGAACTAGAGTCCAGAGAGTGTATCCACAATGGCATCCATGTCTGAGTTTACCAGATGCATGATAAGCAAATCACAAGTAGATCAGATACAATTTAACTTACCCTCTTTTAATGTGAGTCCACCAGTAGCCCTACCTTCAGCAGAACAATCACCAACAGTCTTTTCAGCCTTCTTTCCAAGAAGAGACTCACCTTCGTAAACAGGTTCTTTGTCTGCACAAACTGGAGCCACTGCGTTTACACATTCCTCACCTTCATACATTGGTTCATCAGTAGATACGGGTGAGGTAATAACATCGGGAACATCGCCAAGCTGGGATCTGAAACTAAAATCTGGAGATGGAGTGAGCATTTGAGTAAAAATTATCATCTGCCATATCTTTAGATGTAAATTTAGCCACTATAAGGGTATAAAACTGCAGGAATTGATTAGTCATGTAAAGAGACGCTACTCTATCCAAGGATGAATAAAAACTACCTGGATTAGCAGAAGTTGCATCCGTCTTGAGTAGACTCTCGGAACTGCTTTCAACTTTTGTTGACTCTATGTTAGCCTTCTCTACTGAAAGAGCTTCAGAGGAAGTTACATCGGTGATAGCCTTTTCGTTACTATCTATATTCTCAGCATTACGACCTATCTCATCTCCAGATTCCTTAGAAGATATCTGATCATGATCAATATCCCCACTTTTAATTGTAATTGGTGTCGAGAATTCCCCAACTTCGATCGTATTCCTATAATTTTCTGATGCTTTATCATCATCAGGTTTGAACTGTTCTAGATGACTGGTATTACCGCCATTAGGGCTAGTTTGATTGGCATCTGAAAATGTGAATGCAGTATCTCCGCAAGTGTCTGATGCTGAGTCATTCCCCTGCCCCTGTGATAACTGTAAGGCTTGCAACAATTCTGTTTCTTCTTCAAGATCCCCTTTTCTCTTCCTACGAAGCTCTGCAGCTGCAGGTGGAGAATCATCAAAAGATCTTGTTTTCGAAAGACATGGTGAAGGAACCCCTAAAGCTGCAGTGGTTGCTGCGGCAAAATCAACAGAATCTTCTCCAGGATTCTGATCACCCTGAGCCTCTACATTCTGGGTTTCCAGTGCAACGAGCTCACCCATTAAAGCATTATATGACTTGCTTCCAATTGCATTAGCCGCTTCAACATCCTGGAGGTACGTACAGGGAAAGCAATTGAATCAATTAATTTACTACAGAGCTAAAATGGATAATGAAACCATCATAAGAGATTGCTCTTGACAACTCTTTATATTCATAACGAGCTAAAAAACGGATATATCAAGAAGAAAAGATGATCTCAGATTCCAGACAACCAAAAAATATGCACAATAATCAAGAAACAATTAAAAACAGTTCTCCGATCTATACACACAAAACTAACTCAATACTAATTTTTACAAAGAGATGGGGCCATTAAGATGAAATATGAAAAAGGAGGATGTACCTGGGGATCAACTATCCATCCATGATATAGGGGAATGTCAAGTAAATCAAATATTGCACACTCGCGTGTAAACTCAAAATCATCAATCCTGCAAGCAGCAAGGATTCCTTGTTATGATAGAAATATCGACATAGTAGAAACAGAAACAAGATGACGAAGTATTAACCTCCTGAATTTAATATTGACATCAATTCCAGTTGTAAGGCGAGGAAGAAGATCAATAGCATCAGCAATATTCTGCTGCTGGTTCTCAATATAACCTTCATCTTTGTTCTGCCATGACGCACATAAAAAGCTAAAGGTTTTCTACAGAGAACGAGGACATAAAGACAGTAGAAAGAAGAGGCAAGAAATCTTCTTACATTGACTTTACTATTGGAATCAATCAGTCTGTCCACCACAAGGGACAGCAATCTCTCTTGTGAAACCTCATAAGAGTCAGGATTTAGATTCAAGTTGTTTCTCAAAAGAAGAACATTACCTGTGGCATAAAAAAATCAATAACAATGAGGAATTCAAGAGCCAAATGATGTATGCATTATNTGAAACCTCATAAGAGTCAGGATTTAGATTCAAGTTGTTTCTCAAAAGAAGAACATTACCTGTGGCATAAAAAAAATCAATAACAATGAGGAATTCAAGAGCCAAATGATGTATGCATTATAGATATAAGACTGCAAATTACCAAATAAGGAATACCTATGGAGATACTAACTAAAGTGTCACTAAATTACTCACAACTATACTCCTTTAGCATAAATTACATTACGAGAAGCTAACAACAAAATTTGATGATCAGGTTCAGTAAAAGTGAAATGAATAAATAGAGAAACAAGGCGTCTAACATTCATTTCGGGTATTACATTATACCTAACACCGATTCTTCAATTCCAGAAAACCATTAACAAAATACTAATCAATCCGTGTAAACAAATCAAAGGTAGTGAAGGAAAATGGAGACATACAAATGGCTAATAAAGGACATGGTCCATTTTCATTCTGGAGAATGATAGGTGTTGTTCGTCCAAGGAATTGAATCGACTTTGTTTTATATAAAACCTCCTCCTCTGTAGTTTCATTTGGCTGCATCGATTCTTGATTCGGCTGCTGTGTTTCCTCGCTCGCCATTGATGATGATTCAACCCAAACAAACAGATCAAAATCAAATTCGAAGAAAGTCAATTCGCTCGATCGTGAAAGAAACAGAATTTGGAGTTTCCGACGACAAAAATTTCTTTTCTGATCCAAATGGAACAAAGGAGCGACCAAAAGAGGATTTTAATTTATATTACGAGAAGTGGAATTTTTATGCTAGTGTATAACCAAACCGGTACGTACCAGATCAAAATTTTCGGTATGCTATTGTTTAGCCAGAAAAACAACAAACAAATACTTCAATTACGTTTCGGATATGATTAGACCACTTATGGTTCGGGATGAACCAATTTTGCTTTTTGACTCGTATCTTATCGGGGTAAGGTCAAATCTTAAATTCTTATCATGACACCGTCAAGGCCATTAATTAATGTTTTACCATTACGAAGGTTTTTCCTCCTGATTTATTTCTTTATGGTAGGTCTGTAAAAAAACATTTATTTATTATCCATTAAAACCAGCAGGCATGTTATAAATTGCTATTATAAGCATGCACGCAAAAGTTATATGAAAATTTTATGTATCTTTTCTTGTTGCTGTCGTTGTTGTTAATACTTAATAAGTTAATAGTATGTTTAATTGCACAGAATCATGCTGTGCCAAAGTGCATAAGTGGTAGAGGTGGATTTTTAAAAATGAAACTCTTTACAAATATTTTAATAATAAATTATAATTTAATTTCAACATATCTACATTAATAAAATAAAAATGGTAATAAGAATTCTAAAATGTTTTTTTTTTTAAATTACTGTATATAATAGAATTTTCGTTTTATTTTCTACGTATATTTTCACAAATTCTCATTATTAACTCTTATAACTCATAGCTATCATACATAAAACATTTTTTTTTTATCTAATGATTTTAAACTCGGTTTAAAAACTAGAACAAATATACTTTTTAATTATTACACTAAAACAAATTTATAAAATTTGTCACACTTAAGGGGTCGATGAAGATTAATAAACTCTCAATTGCATAAAAGGTTGAAATTTTGATATCCATTTTATCAGAATTTTAGACGTGTTATATCAATCTCATAAATCAAACTCAAAGACACAACCCTCGTACGGATCCTGTAAACGTGTTATTAGTATTGTTTGGTTGTTGCTGCATATTATACATGGGCTGCAAATGACTACTGAAAAGCCTAAAAACCATTAAACCCAAGTTCTTTTATTCATCAAGTGTACATAATCAAATCCAATATGCTTCTGAGTTCTGATATTCAGTATACACGTTTATAGTAAAGCTCGTACAAGACTCTTCTTTTCCACTTTTTGTTTCCTTTCTTTCTTTGACAGTGAGTTCAGAAAATTAGACAGTTGTTAGATGTTTGGTAGAAGGGCGCCTAGAAGGATTATTCAAGGTTTAGGTGGGCTTAAAAGTTAAGAAACTATCTAATAATTTATATATTTATAATTGAAAATTTTGATATAATACAAAATTTTATAGTGAAATATTAATTTCTAAAACATGAAAAATAAACATATAAGATAAAAAAAGCTACATACCATTCCCACCCTAAGATAACTAACTTTTTATATTTTATTTATTTTCTTATATAGATTATGGCCATGGATTACAATGAATGACCACAAGAAACAGAAGACACATTTGAACAACGAATTTAAGATGAGCTGTATGAGGAGGATTGGAGGAACCATATGAACAGAGGGTGCTTACACCTGAAAAAAAGTGGAGTTGGATAAACTTTGTGAAGAGAATCCAACAATGAAAAGGAATAGTTTAGCGAAAATGATCCTAATAAACCTCGAGATTCGTCGAGAGGCACAAAGAGAGGAAGTTCATCAAGTTTCACCAAGCCAAGTAGAAGGTAAATATAACTCAACCTTCAACTCTCATAGTTTTAAGGATTATGACCTATCTTCCATTAAAGAGTTATCCTCTATATTGGAAACCTCATTACTCACCAATGGCTGCTATGCTTTAATAAGTGAGTCTGAAAAACTAGATTTTCTACGAGTTGAAAGGCTTTCTAGGAATTACCATGAAGTATGTTTTGATATTGATTATCTACATACTTTGAATGTTCACAAACTTTCAATGAATGAGGAATCTAATTCTCTTCTTGAAAAATCTTACCTAGGGGATGCACTTGATATACATATGACATGAATAAGATAGATAACCCTAAGGTTGAGATGAAGTACAGAGAGGAGGATATTGTGCATTATGTGGTTGATGGAGATAAAGTTGACTACTTTTTCTCATACCCATTTGAACATGAAATTGATTTTATCTTTCCATTAAACACATTTGATCATCATGTGCATTCAACAATTAAGGAGGCATTTAAATAGAACCTGAATAGTTGTCTAGTCATTATCCTCATTTCTTGTGATTTCCCTAAGTCTAGCACATTTTATTTATTAAATCATCAAAATCGAGTAGTCACATTAGAAAACAAAACCTTTTATTCATTAGCTGAGTTTGATAATCTTATAGTCTATAGTGTAGGCATTGAAATTTGTGGTTCAACCCCTAATCTATACTACAACATATTTGTTCGTATTTTAACATATTATCAAAACATATCATTTATGTTAAACAGAAAATAATAGTATGAATGTATGATGCCATACCTTTTTGTTTTAAAGTCGTTCAATTTATAAAAAATATATGGGTTGAGAATCCATAAAGAACAATTATGCGACTTTAAAAATGTTGTTTCCACTTCCAAGCTACACCATGTAAAATATAAACCTATTACAAAATTTCACATCAGCTTTAGGCTATGAATGGGAGAGCGGGTAAAGCGGGGGGGGGGGGGGGG
>OVAP01000849.1:0-29212 GCA_900406295.1 Aurinia saxatilis
AAACCATGAATGTGGTTTACCCGGAAGTATTCAACAATTTGCAATAAATTTTCATTATAGTTTATCTACTTCTTTGTTGTTATCGTTTTCAAACAATTTCTTTGCAATAGGTTTCTATAAACAATTTTTTTTTATCAATTACATTTAAGCCCGCACAGGGTGCGGGCCAAAATCCTAGTTACTATTGAAACACGAAACCATAACGTTTACATTCTTTAGCTTCATCACTGGCCATTCCGTATATTATTCCGCTCTAAATGATGCTTGACATTTGTTAATGTTCTTTTTTATGCGATTTTTTTATTTTGTTCTAAAATTAAGGCTGCAAAGTTTGGATATATTTAAAGGAGACTTTCACATAGCTTCAATCAGTCCAAACTATCGTGTACTACAGCTCCATTCGTTTCAGAAAGATAATTATTGTACAAAAAAAATTGTTTTGGAAAAGTTGTATGTTCTCTGTTTTCTACATGTAGTTATTACTCATTTTTCTCAGTTTACCATATATTCAAAGATAAAACTTAGTTAATAACTAATAAAAACAAAAGTTAAAATTGCCAATATCAAAAGTTTATTAATATATGTGCATAACCTTCAAATTTTGTCTTTTGAATTTCAGTATCATGGATCGATCGCGTATATGATTTTCTTAAGGTATCTGGATCCGAACGAATTCAAAAAACAATTGTCCGGATCCAGATTTAGGAAGATCCACATATATCTAGATGTGATATGGATCTTCCCAAAATAATTTTTGAAAATATAAAAATTGAAGGAATATAATAAAATAAGATAAAACTACAATCAAATAAAAATTATCATATAAAACATTGAAATAAATTTGTTAAAGACATTTCAAAATATATTTATCATAGATATCATAAAAAATAATGTAGCGGTTATTGACATACAATTTTGCTTTTGTATGTAGCTTTGTATGCCCTATGTCTAATATATTATTTGGTTTCAGTTTACAACCTGCTAAACCCAAATTCAAAAAGAAAACCAAAAGGAAAGAAGTTGCAAGTAATTTTTAATAATAAGAAAACAAACATTTCAACGCTTAAAAGATGAAAACAAAGAACTAAATCCCTAGTTTTCAAAAAAAAAAAGAACTAAATCCCTAATTATAATACCTTATGATGAAACAAAGATATGAAAACTCACTATGATCCAAGTGCATGCTATCGGAACACGGTTCTTGTTCGCATCATCAACCATTCTTGCTTGTGTGAGGCGGCTGGTCGGAGTTGTTAGTGATAGGAGTCGCTAGATTTTAGCCTTCAAATATTAAAAGAAAAAATCTAGGGTTTTCATATTTATATCGCCAACCACATATTTATTTTAGTTGTAGTGTGTTTTTTTTTTCTTACATATAAAAGGGATTTTATATTTTTCATCAAAACTTAAGCATAAATTACATATTAGTTCCAAATAACCAAATATTTTGCAACAACATTATACAAATTAGTGATTATGTTAGTTGTAACCGCTCTTTTAGAATATGTACTTAACTAAGAACAACTTAGCAAAAAACTCAACAATATAGCAAAATCGCTACTAATAGTGACAATATAATTATCAAAATTTGATACAAACACTATTTCCTAGCAATTTTATTTGTAAGAAATGGCTACCAATATGTTATAGAGAAAAAAACAGGGCCAATGACTTCTCTTTGTACCCCCTGAAAATATCTGGTTATTTGGAATTAATATAATTTGTGCTTAAGTTTTGATGAAAAAAATTAAAGTCCCTTTATATGTTTAAAAAAAAAAAAAAGACAACACTACAACTAAAATAAATATGTGGCTGGCTATATAAATATGAAAACCCTAGATTTTTTTTTTTAATATTTTAAACATAAAAGCTAGCCACTACTCTCACTAACAACACCAACCACCTGCCTCAAACGAGAAAAAAGGCTGCTGCTGAGAAAAACAATTGTGCTCCAATCGCATGCACTTGGATCGTCATAAGTTTATATATTTTTGTTTCGTCACAAGTATTAAGTATTTATTTCTTGGTTTTTCGTTTTCTAAGCGTTGAACTGTTTGTTTTCTTATTGTTAAAAAGNGCATACGATCAAAATTGTATGTCAATACCCGTTATATACAAAAATCAAAATTGTTGCACAACGAACATCTACACGAGTATAATGTCTGTTGTTAAAACTAATCGTGGAGGTGTTTTTTTTTTTGTTTATGGGTTTGGTGGCATGGGAAAAACTTTTTTTGGGAAACGTTATCGGCATGCATCATATCAAAAGGGGAAGTTTTCATCATTGTAAGTTCGAGTGGAATGGCAGCCTTGCTATTAAAAGGGGGACATACTAATCATTCACGGTTCACCATACCATTACAAGTTCAACATGAGATATTACCCCTGGTAGTGAACTGGTTGCATTGTTACTGGAATCTAAGTTAATTATGATGCACCAATGTTGCATAGACATTGCTTTTAGGCTCTCGATAGAATTTTACGAGACATAGCATGAGCGGCTAATGCTATCAATGCCAATAATCCATTTGGTGGGAAGACTATAGTTTTCGGAGGTGGTTTTCGACATCTACTCCCCGTAATTGTTAAAGGGTCTCGGATTCAAATTGTTCAAACTTCTCTTACCTCTTCTTTGTTTGACTAAAAACATGCGCCTAACTATTGACTCTGATCCATCTTAGATTGAATCCATCAAAGAACTCTGAGTGGATTCTATCATTACGAGATAACAAGCTTTTAGAAACAAATAATGGTGAATTTGTGATTAGTATAACAAGTGACATCCTTACCGACTCTCTTGATTCTATAGTTTCAATAACCAATTTCATCAATCCAACGTTGATTCATAATCTTAGAGACGATATCTTCTTCAAGGATGTGCTATATTATGTTTTACCAATGATGTTATCGACGAGGTCATTGGTCAAATTATGAATCTTCTACGAGGAGAAGTAAATGAGTATTATAGCTCAGACAAAATTTGTGATCTTACTCCCATTAGAGACAACAATGTCTCCGTTGAAACTTCAGGAGTACCATATTTTGAAGTTTAAGAAGGGGTTCATATAATGCTTTTGAGGAACTTAAAAAAAAAAGCTTTGTGCAATGGAACAAGGTTGAAAATAACTCAGTTGGGAGAACATGTCCTTGAAACAAAAGTCATGAAAAAGAGTGATGTGGGTGAGGAAATCAACATAACAAGAATAAGGGATCATGGGAAAAATCTTGGTGAGAAAGTCTTTGTTCCTAAAATGGTGATAACACCTACCTACATGACATTGCCTTTTCGATTTCAAAGGAGACAATTTCCAATAAAATCTTGCTTTTGAATGAAAATTAATAATAGACAAGGTCGCTGAGACAAGTGTTCACTCATGGTCAACTATGTGGCTGTTTCAAGAGTTAAAAGTAGAAGAAGTTTGAATATCCTAATCGTTGACGAAGAGATATTCTAGAATATCATAGGACAATGAAGTGTATTACGGTACTAATGAAATTTTGTTTATACAATTTTGCATATATATATATATATATATATTTATATATTACTTTCACAACTATTATAACTAACTAAGTTGAGGATGATATTCTCGAGATTCATATCTCAAGGATTAAAATGCACGGCCGGGTAAAAATAACATATTATTAATGAAACCAAGATATCTTCACAATATTTTACAACTTATCAAACTTTCTGTTGACAAACAATTTTCAGCATAAAAGTGTTTCATCTCTTCACTGTGTGATCCTGTCTCACATATTATGTTTTCTCTATTATTATTAATTGTATCACATCTATTTGGTATTAAGTTAGTTTCCAGTATCATGCTTATCAAACTCAGAAATCTATGA
Organism: Aurinia saxatilis; assembly: GCA_900406295.1. Classification (NCBI taxonomy): domain Eukaryota; kingdom Viridiplantae; phylum Streptophyta; class Magnoliopsida; order Brassicales; family Brassicaceae; genus Aurinia; species Aurinia saxatilis. Next base: position 3,853 of record OVAP01000849.1, read on the forward strand.
TATTTTGTTTAGTTCATATCTCATTGATTTGCTTATTCATTTGGATTGTTATCTAAGTACAAGATTGATAATACCTCGAATAAACACAGGCGTGTGGAACAACAAGAATGACCATGATACCTTGAAATAGTACTCCTCTTCAAGAAATCTAATGTGATCTCCGCAATCCCATTTTCCAACCTGTAAATAGTAATGAATATTGACATTAAAAAAATTATGGATTTGAAACATAAAATTGTTTCTCCATGAATTCATGATAACATGAACATATCGAGTAAGCCATACAGATGTTGTAGCATATATTAAATAAACAATGTTGGCAATAAGGATAGATCTAATAACAAAGTAAAAAACCAATGCGGATATTTAACTTCATATCTTGATGTCACTTGGTAAAGTATATCCTAACGACAAAAGTTCGCATCATATTTTTATGTGATTTCTAAGCCTAGGTAGATAGCATTCATCGAGCAAAATTTTCAGAGAGCAAAATTGACTATGATGAGAGATTGATGGTGCAAGAAGGGAAATGTAGAGGATGTGTCACATAAGTTTCGCATACATTGAACTGTTTCTATTTGTTGAATCTTGGTGAACAATTCTTAGTTCTCAGAATAACCACTTCAATTTCTATCTCTTTGGACTGTAAGCTCTTACAATGCATTTCTCTTTATCTTAATTTTAGTGGTATTATAAGGTACCAAAACCAATAATTATGCATGAGGATCCATTCAAATAAATAATTCGACGAAAGAAACTTAAATGAGATCAAATCCATTATAATTTATCAAAAGACACTATTTGATACCAACATAGTACTAATAATGTTCTTGCATGGAGATGTTCCAATGATGCAAATTTCCCAATCATGATAATGAAGTTTCAAAAATAAGTCGATAAGAAGAAAAAAAGTTTTACCCAGATCTGCATCTCCCCCAATGCCACAACTTCATAAAGAACCTTAAATGGAACACTAGCCGCACACGCACCTCCCCCGATGGCATAACGCTTGCTCGAAACGCGATCGCTAAAAGTATCACGCATCAATATCACTCTGATTCAAATGTCACCGACTCTCCATCGTGCTAATTCGATTATTAAGTACTTGGTATTGATACAAGATCTCAATACCGATATTATGATTACTAGTCCTTGATGGTGGAGGTCATGTCAGTGACAATGGTGCTCAATGAAACCCGTACAATGGGTTTCACAAAGATAAGGATTGCTTCATATTCGCATGAGATGGTTAAAGCAATCAACAATAAGACCAATTAGAAGGAAATCATGGAAATAAATTCGAATAGATTTCTTTCTCTTTATGATAAAAAAATAAAAGAAGAAAATTTCCTGACCGGCAAAGCAATATTGGGCAAAGCAATATTGAGCTTTGCCCATTTAACATGTAAATTTTTTCTTAACAATATATATATATATATATGTTTGGTTTAAAATAACATGTTGTCACATGTATTAAATTTAACTTCTATATTTTTTTAATCCATATTACTAACACTAAATAATAAAAATATAAAATATTCCAAAGAAAAAAGCAATTATACTTTGTATACATATTAATGGATTATATTACCGAAATTTAATTTTTGAGTTTTACGTTTTGAGCCGAAAATTAATAGTGTCATTCAAAAAACATGTATATGTGCACGAATGATAATACTGATCTATTACATAAAACTTACAGAAATTAACAGTATATAGACTCCACTGTACTATACTCAATTTCTTTTTTAAAATATTTGAAGTGTTATATTACTATTTTTTTTTTGTAGGTTACAACTGGACATCACGTTAAAGTTTAAGAAAGAAAAATAAAAACAGAAAAAGATGTCATATCGTCTATTCTTTGAATGTATTGTATATATTATTCTTGATATTTACATTTTAACAAAGATTTGTTTGAATGGTGACAACGGAATGAAAGTGCGGAATAAGGATGTGAGACGGTTTGTATAGTAAAAATGCACACCGCAGAATAAATATGATTAGCATAAAACAATTTAGAATGTACTGCAGAATGATATCACATAATGGTGATACACATTAAATTTCGCTATGCGTTTAAACTAGGCGTGCTCTCCATTCACCACCTTAATTCATATTATCAATACCAAGTTTTAGCTAAATTTTGAAAAGCCCCTTCATGTTTCCTCATAGTTATAGTCATACCCTTGAATTTTCTAGATAGCCTTAAAGTCAGTATCAAGATGATGCCTTATTCGAATTCTATCTGAATGAAACCATCAAATATTTATATCTCTTAGTCTTGCGACAATAAGACTAAGAATAGATAATTTGAATATGACATACTTTTATTATTATAATACTAATACAAGCACTAAAAAGATTAGTATCTCTGCTTCTATATGCACTTATCAAGTGCTAAAAAAACTCCATATGTGAGCTAAATCTGGAAAACGATGGTGTAGTTTATCATCAAAATATCTCCCTATACTGTACGATAAGATACAAGTTGGATGACTGAGACATGCATGTAGGAATATTATTTGAACTCATTATCACACACACTAACAAAACATAGCAGACCCCACACTAATCAATATCAAGAAGCTACAACCCAAAAACAAACGTAATTATTGGATATGATTAGTGATCTTAAGACCCCACTTACATATAACCCATTTCTAATCTAAATCTCATCGTGGATATAGTTTATTTTGGATTTTATTACAAAAGCTCACTTGTAACTTTATTTGTTCACTGTATTAGTCAAAGTTACAAATTTGAACAAATTGCTTATAAGAAACACAAAAGTTTGCATATTCAGAAGTTTGGTTTCATCTGATTAATCTTAATTTAGAACCATATTGCATCATTACAAAAATTATTCTGATCTTGATGACACATTGAGAATATCTAATCAGTTTTATCCAACAACACGACAAAAAAATCTTTATCAATTTGATAGGTCCTTCTTCCTACCTCAAATTATTGTAGTGATGAGAATCTATGAAATCTGAATAAAAACATTTAATAATTCCATTTGCAAAACTAGTAAAAAAAAAAAACATATGATGAATGGGTTAGGCCCATTACGTCACAAACGGGCCAATATAGGATTAGCTTTTCCTACCTTATCCTCTTCTCTTCCCTGACCGAATTAAAGATATTTTAAGACATACCAGAATAATAATAACTCAAAACTTTGTACGGTGTCGCCAACGGATTGGAACGAAATTAAAAAAAAAAAAAAGTCAAATAAAGCCAACAATAACGCGTCTACACGTGGACGGCTGATCACTCCCGCTTCGGTTCCAAACCTAACCCACTAGGCCCTCACGAACCTTAGGTTCAGACTCCGAACCTCCCTTTTATATATAATTTACTCTTCACTCCTCATCTTCTCGCATCGTGTTAAGGTTGTCTGATCCTAATACGTTTCAGCTTTTTCGTCAAAGATAAGATAAAAAATATCTACAGAGCCCTAAGGTAAAGTTCTTCTTCTTCATGGCGATTTTTGTTTCTTTGAATCTGTGATGATCTTCGTCTTCTTAACGGCGATGATTATCTTATTGTTTTCCGATTAGTAATCGTCGATCTAGCTATGAACTTTGTTGATTTCACTTGATTTTGACCTAATTGATTCGGTTTTTAGTTGATCGATCATGGTGAATTTTTGTTTGCGTCTCTGTGATTCTGTGATAATCGTTGATCTAGCTAAGAGCTTTGTTGATTTCACTTTGCGATCTGAAGATTTCACTGTTTTGAACCTCCGTTGATTAAATGATCGGAGAAACTTTCAGATCTATCGGTTTTGTTACTATTTGTATCCATTTCGTGAATTTGGAGTTGTTTTGTGTACAGATCTGGTGATTTAGGGTTTATTTGTTTAATTTTGACTGTGTTTGTGCAGATCTAGAGTTTTTGTCAAGTATGGCGATGGTATCAGGAAGACGATCGACTCTTAATCCAAACGCGCCGCTATTTGTACCGGCGGCTGTGAAGCAAGTGGAGGATTTCTCACCGGAGTGGTGGCAATTGGTGACGACTTCGACTTGGTACCATGATTACTGGATCAGTCAGCATCAAGGACCTGATGGTTTCTATGATAACGGAGAGAATGAAGTTGTTGATGTAGCTGATCTTCTTCCCGAGTCGTTTGATTTCGATGATATGGAAGATTTCTTTGATACTGATGATAGTGTTCAGTATGATCATGGATTCAATGGACAAATGACCGAGTTTGGTGAGTTTTGATTCGGTTCATTTTAGGATTGATTGGGATAGATTTGGAGACTGATTGTGGAAGTTGTATTGTATAGGATTGGGAAAGAATGGTGAGATTGTGAGGAAGTCGATTGGGAACAGGAGCCCAAAGGCGTATGTGGAACCGGCTAGGTATGCGGAGAAGCCAGCGAAATGGGGGAACCAGAGGGTTGCTGCAGCTCCAAGAAACATTCACCAGCCTCGTTGAAGAAGAAGGAGTAAACTAGGCAGAGAAGGAGGAGTCGTTGTATGTTGTTAGTCACTGTACCTTTGTAATTTTTAGTATCTGCTTCCTACGAGAAGAACTACTTGTAACTTTCTGTACCTTTATGATGTTGTTCAGTATCGAACTTGTTTATTATCATCATAATCATCGCAAAAATGTAAAAAGAAAAGTCATAAAAACATGTAAAATCTGAAGAGAAATGAGAAGTAGAGTTTATTTCCATTAACGCTTCACCAAAGTCTGATTCAGATTAGCTATCATTTGTGTTCAAGCTTCTTGTAAGAAGTAGTAGTAGCATCAATGTTGCTTTGGCTTTAAGTTCAAGAGAAAGCCAAACCGAAATGTAGATGGTTTTTCAACGTCTTAGCTACTTTCTTAGTTACGCAGATCAGAGGTACTTTTCTTAACAGACTCTATAGGTTGGTGGCTAAGAAAAAGATGTTCTGTTTTCTGCATGATGTTATGTTACACCAACACTGTCCATACTCGATACCGTCTTTTGTTTCAACTTAAGCATGACTCTAGTCCAAAGTGCACATAATGTCCTACTCCTACCACCAACTTCAGGTGTGATTCTCATTACTAAAAAACTACTAAAAGCTAAAATTAAGTGGAGAAACCACTAGACGTAAGTAAGTGGAAGAAGTTGACTTCACTCACTGTGTGTGTCCAAGTTTAGGAAAGCCACCTGAGAAAAAGTACAACTTTCGGTCCAAATTTAAGTCGCTTTTGGCACTCAAAAACTTTCACAGCATTTATGTTAAGATCCCTAAATCTTTTTAATTACGTAATTACCCATGGATAAAATTTATTTAAACCACTCTCGACGTTTCATTTGTCATAGTTGTTCATTTCGAAATCCCGCTCTAAATTTCATTGTCATGGCGCCAAAGAGAGCATCGCCGGCGATGCAGTCTTCTCTCTACCCTATCGGTAAGATTTCGGCAAAACCCTCGAATATTCCGGTGAAATTAAATCCGAGTCTTCATGGGTTTTGATTGATTTTTACAGGTGATTACGAGGTTACGGTGAAAGGTAAGAACTTTACCTGTGAATCTGGACCCAATAGCATTCAGATCAACTTTACCAGAAACAACAGAGTCAAAATCTCAGGTTTGTGACATATTTGGGTAGTAATATTGTTTCTCTACGAATTTGTGAATCTGGCTAGAGTAATAAATAACATTTCATCTGCTAATGCTATGGTAATAGCATAATCTCTTAGTTAGTTTCCCTTTTGTTTTGTGCAGAGAAGGATAAAACTGTTACTGATTATCCGAAACAACACATGTTTCTTCTTCTTAATCCTCGTGACGACGATGCTAGTACCAAATCTCTTCTTCAGGTGATTAGAACCACTTAAACAGTTGGGTTGTTTTGGTGTGTTGCAATGTAGTTTTATCATTGATGCAGTGGTCTTTTAGCTTATAATCACTCGTGATTTAATCGACTCAGGAAGTGTTGAAGTTATATAGTAATGAGTTACCTAACATGAGATATGCTTCAAACACTGGGAAGCAATCTGCATTTCTTGAGAGATGTGTCTCTAAAGGGTAAATCATCTCTTTTATCATAAACATTCTCTACTTGTTTCAAGTTGGGATTTTCGTTAAAGAAGCTTCTTTTGGCCATTTTTCACTAAAATTGTCCTCTCTTGCAGCAAGTATTGTTCATTGGTGTTGAAGTCCGCGCTTAGTGGAGTCTCAGATGAGGTAAATAAGCTTTAGTTATATGCTTTACTACTTAGTTCTTGATCAAAAGCTATGTCGAGAAGATTCTATTCCTTAAACAGGTTGACTGAAGTTTATATGCACTCAAGAGTTTGCTTCTTTTGTTATTGAAGAGCCAAAGAAAAACAAATGATGCTCTTAGTTTGTTGCTTTACTGCATCTGTGGAATTGATTATTGATTTGTGCATTTTGTAGATCTTAGCTGCAATCACCTATCAAATAGTCCCTGCTGATACACAGTACGCAGAGATACCTCTTGCTGCTGTAACATCTACACACCACAAAAAGGTTTGTTCTGCGCTGACTCATTCACAATTATTGTTCATCATGAAACTCCTGTGATGTTTACAACAATTCAAGAATCATGATATAGATTTTTTGGTGCAATGCTTTATCCAAGGTCATGTGTTTAAGTTTAACAGTAAATGTCTTTAAGTTTTATGTATAGAGATATCGCGTACTTGGTTTTAAATTGTTTTTGAAGAATTCGTACAAATCTTCTCTTTCTGGCAACTAATTTACTGAAAATAGCTTGTTAGGAACCTCATCAAAGACTAACAGGTGGTTGTTATTATTATTGCATTTTCAGGGTCTTGGTAAGATCATCTATGAAGAATTGATGAAGCGGCTTCATAATGTTGGCATTCGAACTATATACTGTTGGGCAGACAAAGAATCTGAAGGATTCTGGCTTAAACAGGTGATTATAATCACTATGCTTATTGTTCTTTGAGTTTTGTCATTATAGTTTCTGGATTCTAACTAATATATCTTTGAATTACTAGTCCTGTTCCGTGTCTGTAACTTTTTACGGTTTTTTTCAGGGATTTGTAACATTAGCAGAAGTAGACCAGAAAGGAAAAGCAAAGGGGTTACACATTAAGTCTAATATTCGAAAAGCCTTGTGTTTTCCCGGGGGTTCAACTCTTATGGTTTCTCATCTGAGAAAGGAATCTTCTCTTAATTCTGCAAACCTCGAGATGCCCTCTTCGTGGAAATATCAGTCTGAGGAATCTCCACTCTCAGCAAGAAAGAATTGTGTCGGTCTTGTGGCTGGAGAGAGCCTTGGTGAAAGCATATATGTTGACTGTAAGTTCTTTAAATATATTGAAAATTAAGATATCTACTTTCTCTAAATTGTACATGAGAAAACATTTCAAATTGTTGAGAAGACTCTTACATATTTGTTACAATGTGCCATACACAGGCCTCTCCCGTAGTCCAATGGACTCGATCACAGGAAAGGATAACGATAATATGATCTCTGATCAAGCTACCACAGCTGATAGTGAGACCAAAAGTTCAACACCGAGCTTGAAGAGATCTTGGGAAGCTTCCTTGTCCTCTCTACAATCCAAAAGGATCAGGGCAAACCGAAATAATTACTCACAGATAGCCAGAGAGCAGAAGCAATCAAAAGATGGTTCTTCTTCCCAAGTTGATTTAACTAAGATGTCTGCGTCATTGATTGGCATGGATTCTCGTCCATATGCACAAAACTATAGAATCTTATTGATGGACATTGATGATGAAAACAAGAGAGCTTGGTTAACAGAGGTAAATATACTTCTAAGTCATTTGCGTCACAAAGAGACCTGTATAAACATCTCAAGAGGATTGTCTTCAGAGGTGATTTTCTATTCACCATATGTTGTCTTCTGATTTCAATGCAGGGAATAACAAAACTTGGTGGTGATGTGACCTTGGATGGCAACATGAGCACACATATTGTCACCAGCAAAGTCAGGAAAACGCTTAATTTCTGCACTGCTCTTTGCTCTGGGTTAGTCTCAAATTTACCAGCATCATGTAAACATTGTGAAATATCCTTTAGTCATAAGAGTAACGCGAATTCTGCTGCGGTATACTTGCAGGGCTTGGATAGTATCACCTAGTTGGTTAAAAGAAAGCTTCCGAGAAGGAAAATTTGCTAGTAAGATGAGACAAAAAAAACATCCATGATTTACATCTTTCTGGTGGATTTACTTGAATTCTAATGCTGACATTTCTTTTTGTTTTTGTAATAGATGAAGCTTCCCACATATTACATGATGAAGAGTACCAGTTGAAATATGAAACTGATCTGAAAAGCACAGTTCTTAGAGCAAAAGCTAGGCCTAACTCGTTGCTCAAAGGATATGATATATGCATTGGACCTCATGTTGATTTGCCTATCAAAACTTCATCTGCTATCATCAAATCTGCTAGTGGAAATGTAAGTATTAAATTACATGTTCTTTCCACATTTGAATGCAAAACATTTAGTTTTCCGGGGATACTTTCAGGTGATTAAAGGAGTGGATAACGTGAAAGATGCATCAAAAACGATCTACATTGGGTGCGAAGAAGACATATTGGCGGCTTTAAAGGCGTCAAAGAAAGGGATTCGGACGTTTAACAGTGAATGGTTAATGAACTGTGTCATGAAGCAACAACTTGAGCTTCAAGTTCCTCAGTTTGTTGAGTCCTTGTGATTCAAACTGGAGACCTCTCTCTCTTTAGCCTGTATAGTTTCACTATCTTTTCACTCCTTGTTTTCGGATTCTATGGAACTATAGAGAGACATGGTAGTTGCTAGGCTACTAAGTTATCTATCTATCTATGCATATAAATAATTTCGGTTTTTATCCAATCAAACTTGTGTTTCTGATAAATCGATATGACTATATGAGTAGCTGTTTACATAGATTAACCTATGATATTGATAAGTTTAAGTAGCTGTTTAAGAAAAACCTTTTTGGAAAAGTATTTCAACCATATTTCATTTTTTTTATTGATTAGCCTGTGATAATGATAAGTAAAGTTTAACAAAGAAGCCTAATAACTGGCGTTACCAAAAGGACTCATTACTACTTTGTTCAGTTTTTTGGATTCAACTTTCAACTCAAATGCCAATTTTACTCATTATAACTCTTTCGGCAATGAATTAAAAAATCGGTCACAAAAAATATTATTCAACTGCAAGAAAAGATCCTAAATTAAACTGTTACCAAAAATATTTGAATTCTCATTTTGACAAACTAAATCCACAAATTTGCTAACACAGAATATGGTACATTCTTTACATTTTCTTTATAAATCCCAAAAAGTAACTTCCTCTTATTTAACTAAACGCCCCTGAAATTAAAGAAATGACAAAAAACGGCCAACTGACAAAAACGGCTCTTTGATTCATCATTTCGAAACTCCTTTCAGTTTCAGAGTTTTGTCTTCTTCAACAATCACATTTCTCTAAAGGTTCTTGCTTTTTAGCGTTTCCTATGGCTTCTTCTTCTCCTTCCTCATCAGCATCTTCATCATCCTCGCGTCTCTTCTTACTCATAACCCTTCTTCCTCTTTCCTTAGCCTGTTTCGCATTCCTCCTCCAATGGCGAGGAGGAGGAATCAAAGATAACGTTATCGATACCTATCGATTCCCTGGAATGCCTCTCAAATCCGAGAAACGTTCTCTTCGTTCTGATTCTGGTTGTGTTTCTCTTCTTGGTCAGAGCCGTTCTCCTTCCTTTCCTTATCTCAAAGATTTGAAGCTTGATTACAAACCTGATCTGAAACCAAGTGTTAGTATTTGATTTCCACTTTTGGTAGGTTTTATTTATTTATTTTGAGCTAGTTTATGATTTAAAAATTGGATCTTTTTGGCTGTGGTAGGTGTGTGTAACTACAAGTACTTCTGCTGGATTACAACAGATTTTGCCATGGATTTTTTATCATAAGGTCATTGGTGTTTCGAGGTTTTATCTTTTCGTTGAAGGAACTGCTGCTTCTCCGAATGTATCTCGTGTTTTGGAGACTATTCCTGTGAGATTTTTCTGAGTTCTGTTTTGTTTGTAATAAAATCTTGATTTTGTGTTTATTGTTATGCTAAGTGATGGTTTTGATTTGTAGGGTGTGAAGGTTATACACAGGACAAAGGAATTAGAAGAGCAACAAGCTAAAAGGTATTATTTGTGTTTGTCATTAAGATATGGATCTAGACATGATTGGTCACCTCTAAAATGGTTGTTTCAGATCATTAATTTGAGGATTCATTTTTGTTTACAGCCGAGTATGGAATGAGACATGGTTGAGGAAGTTCTTTTACAAACCGTGTAATTACGAATTGTTCGTGAAACAAACCTTGAATATGGAAATGGCTATCCCTATGGCTAGGGTACTACTACTTGTTACATTTCACACATACAGATTAATTACATTTCCAACATTTTTTCTTTGTGCTCGATCTGTGTATTTTAGGATGATGGTATGGATTGGATACTGCATATCGACACCGATGAGCTTGTGCATCCTTCTGGAACCCGTGAATATTCGATAAGACAGTTGCTCAGAGATCTTCCTTCAGATGTGGACATAATCATCTTTCCAAATTATGTGAGTTAAATTGTTTGAAGACCTTTGTATTTGGTCTGTTCTCTTTGTTGATGTGGATAACTCACAAAAATGGTCTTGTTTCAGGAGAGCAGCGTCGAGCGAGATGATATCAAGGAACCTTTCACTGAGGTAGGAAAATCTTATGTTCTTATGAGTATTTTCTTTAATAGATCCATAAATGTTTTCTTCACTCTTAGGTCTCAATGTTCAAGAAGAATTTTGAACATATTCCTAGAGAAGTTTACTACGGAAGCTATAGAGAGGCAACTCGTGGCAATCCAAACTATTATATTACCTACGGAAATGGGAAATCCGCTGCTCGGATTCAAGATGGACTTCGGCCTAATGGTGCTCATCGATGGCATAACTATCTGACCAACCCATTGTATGTTCTTGTTCTCACTTGGATTAAACATATACATCCATTCTTTTGCTATTGTAAATCTGACATTGATCACATCTTTTGTTGTGACAGTGTCATTAAACTAGAAGAAGCTGCGGTTCTGCACTACACTTACCCAAGATTTTCAGATCTTACTTCAAGACGTGATCGATGTAATTGCAAACCAACTAGAGAGGATGTCAAGAGATGTTTCATGCTGGAATTTGATAGACAAGTGAGTTTAAATTCAATTTGTATTCGTCAGTTATATAGTTCTTGTTCATCACATTTTTTATTTCTTTGTAGGCATTCATCATTGCTTCAACTTCAACTCCAGAGGAAATGCTGGAATGGTACAGAGAACACGTTGTATGGACCGACGATAAACTTAAACTCAAACTTCTCAAGAAGGGAATTCTAACTCGCATTTACACACCAATGGTCAGTTATAGCTCATTTACCAAAATCCAAAACTTTTTACATCTTCTTAAGTTCTTCTGATTCAATAATGTTATCATCTCTCTCAGGTTATAATCCAAGAGCTACGAGAAGCCGGAGTTTTCACCTCGGTAGTAACTTCAGCTTACATGTCTTTCTCCAATAATATAACCAACTCTTCAAGTTCATCCTCAAGCATTATTGCTAAAGAATCATCTCAAGCAACTACTAGAAAAATGTTGGAGTTTAATCTTGATGGTGAATCTCAAGTTGTATTAGCAGTACCACCACAATCACCTCCAAGCTTGGAACTAGAATCAAACCAAAGTGTTTAGTAATTTTGACTGTTGTGTTCTGTTGTACATTTATACAAGATGAGTATAGGATTTGTGGCTCTCCTTGGTCCATTTTATACAAACTCTATGTAGAATGTTTTTGTGGATATTTCCAGGTGATTAAAGGAGTGGTTAAGGTAAAAGAAGAATCGAAAACTATCTACATCGGGTGCAAAGAAGACATATTGGCGACTGGTTAATGAATTGTGTCATGAAGCAACAACTTAAGCTTCTAGTTCCTCAGTTTGTCGAGTCCTTGTGATTCAAACTCGAGGCCTCTCTCTTAAACCTGTAAAGTTTCACTATCTTTTCACTCTTTATTTTCGGATTCTATGGAATTATAGAGAGACATGGTAGTTGCTAGGCTACTAAATTATCCATCTATCTAATCTATGTACAGTATATAAATAAATTTGGTTTTATCCAATCAAACTTGTGTTTCTGATCAAATCTATTTGAATAGCTGGTTTACATAGATTAGAGCATCTCTATCGAAGGCTCTTAACAAATTGCTTAGGATATATTAAAAAATTATGTGTAAAAAAATAATGATATTAAAGTAGATGAGTTGCTTAAAATTTTAAGCAATCAACTCCAAAGTTTCTTAAATAAGCAATTTTGGAGTGAATTGCTTAAGTTTTAAGCAACTCATCTATTTTAATATCATTATTTTTATACACACAATTTTTTAATATATCCTAAACAACTTACTAAGCAACATGGATGGAGATGGTCTTAGATAGATGGATAGTTTAGTAGCCTAGCAACTACCATGTCTATTTGAATTAATAGCTGGTTTACATAGATTAGCTTGGGATAATATGATAAATTTGGCAAAAATGCAAAAATATTACCCCTAAAATCTAAAAAAGAAGCCTAATAACTGGCGTTTACCATTACTTTGTTCAGTTTTTTAAATTCAATTTCAACTTAAATGCCAATTTTACTCATTATAATCTCTTTGGGCAATGAATTAAAAAGTCTGGCACACAATTTATTCAACGTGGAAAGTCAATCCTATATCAAACTGTTACAAAAAATATTTCCATTCTCATTTTGACAAGGAAAAATATTCCTAAGTCCACAAATTTGCTAACACAAAATATAGTATACTCTTTATAAATCACTCAAAAAGTATTTTTCCCTTATTTAATTACACACCCCTGAAATTTAAATAAATTACAAAAAACGGCCAACAGACAAAAACGGCTCCTTGTTTCATCATTTTCAAAACTTCCCTTCAGTTTCAGAGTATTGTCTCCCTCAGGGCACAATCACATTTCTTGCTTTTTGGCCTTTCCTATGGCTTCAAAACCAACTTTTTCTTCATCATCTTCCTCGTGGCTTTTCTTATTCATAACCCTTCTTCCTCTTTCCTTAGCCTCTTTAGCCTTCCTCCTTCAATGGAGAGGAAGAATCAATGATACCGTTATCGATACCTATCGATTCCATGGCACGCCTCTCAAATACGAGAAACATTCTCCTCGTTCTGATTCTGGTTGTGTTTCTCTTCTTGGTCAGAGCCGTACTTCTTCGTTTCCTTATCTCAAAGATTTGAAACTCGATGACAAACCTGATCTGAAACCAAGGGTTAGTATTTGATTTCCACTTTTGGTAGGTTTTTTTTTCATTTATTTTGAGCTAGTTTATGATTTAAAATTTGGATTTTTGGTGGTACGTAGGTGTGTATAACTACGAGTACTTCTGCTGGATTAGAGCAGATTTTGCCATGGATTTTTTACCATAAGTTCATCGGTGTTTCGAGGTTTTATCTTTTCGTGGAAGGAACTGCTGCTTCTCCGAATGTTTCTCGTGTTTTGGAGACTATTCTTGTGAGTATTTTTGAGTCTGTTTTTGTTATAATTAAATCTTGATTTTGTCTCTTTTTTTTAAATGTTTGTTCTTATGGTTAATGATGGTTTTGAGTTGCAGGGTGTGAAGGTTATATACAGGACAAGAGAATTAGAAGAGCAACAAGCTAAAAGGTATTGTTATAATGTTCTAGTCACCGCTAAAATGGTTGTTTCAGATCATTAATTTGAGGTTTCATCTTTGTTTACAGCCGAGTATGGAATGAGCCTTGGTTGGAGAAGTTCTTTTACAAACCGTGTAATTACGAATTGTTTGTGAAACAAACCTTGAATATGGAAATGGCTATCCCCATGGCTAGGGTACTATACTTGTTACATTTGAGACACATACATTTTAGTCATATTCAACCAGAAAATTATAGAGATAGAATTGCCAATATTTTTTTTCAAAGTCTTTCCTTTGTGCTTGTTGTATATTAGGATGATGGTATGGAATGGATACTGCATATCGACACCGATGAGCTTGTGCATCCTTCTGGAACCCGCGGATATTCTATAAGACAGTTGCTCGGAGATCTTCCTTCATATGTGGACATAATCATCTTCCCAAATTATGTGAGTTAATTAGTTAGTTCTTTGAAGACCGTTGGATTTGGTCTTAATTGTCTTCGGTTTGTTGATGTGGATAACACACAAAATGTTCTTGATTCAGGAGAGTACCGTTGAGCGAGATGATATCGAGGAACCTTTCACTGAGGTAAGATATCTTGTCATCTAGAGCTGCCCTTATGCTCCTCCGGGATTTATCTTTAATTGATCCATAAGTGTTTCTACACTCTTAGGTGTCAATGTTCAAGAAGAATTTTGAACATATTACTAGTGAAGTTTTCTACGGAAACTATGAAGAGGTGGCTCATGGCAATCCAGACTATTATCTTACCTACGGAAATGGAAAATCCGCTGCTCGGATTCAAGATGGCCTTCGGCCTAATGGTGCTCATCGATGGCACAACTACCTGACCTACCCAATGTATGTTCCTATTCTCACATATGGCTTAAACTTATACATCCATTCTTTTCCCATTGTAAATCTGACATGGATCCCATCTTTTGTTGTGACAGTGTCATTAAACTAGACGAAGCCGCGGTTCTGCATTACACTTACCCAAGATTTTCAGATCTTACTTCAAGACGTGAACGATGTAATTGCAAACCAACTAGAGAAGATGTCAAGAGATGCTTCATGCTGGAATTTGATAGACAAGTGAGTTTAAATTCAATCCATTTCGTCGATTGTATATAATTCTTTTGCTCATTACGTTTTGATTCTTTTGTTTGTAGGCATTCATCATTGCTTCAACTTTAAATCCAGAGGAAATGCTCCAATGGTACAGAGAACACGTTGTATGGACCGACGATAAACTTAAACTGAATCTTCTTAAGAAGGGAATTCTAACTCGCATTTACGCACCAATGGTCAGTTAAATAAACTTCACATACCAAAACTCCAAAACTTTAACAATCTCTTGAGTCCCTTGATTCATCTTTTTTGCTCAGCTTATAATCCAAGAGCTAAGAGAAGCTGGAGTTTTTGCCTCGGTAGTAACTTCAGCTCACATGTCTTTCTCCAACAATATAACCAATTCTTCAACCTCAAGCATTATACCAAAGAATCATCTCAATCTTGATGGTGAATCTCAAGTTGTATCACCAGTAGCACCACAATCACCACCAAGCTTGGAATTAGTACCAAACCAAAGTGTTTAGTTTTGACTGTTGAGTTCTGTTGTACATTTTATACAAGAGGAGTATAGGGATTTTGTGGATCTCCTTGGTCCATTTATATAAACTCCATGTAGAATGTTTTAAATCTTACTTCACATTTTCAGTTCTTGATCCATTTTTATATGATCTTGATATGAGAAATGAGTCATGTAATGTAAGCGCGTGAGTATACGCGCAGAGATGAGAGCGAGCGAAACTGTGGTAAAGATGCTCTTTTTTTGGCGGTTCTTTTGTGTCTCTCTCTCGCTTTATGTGCGTGTGTGTGCCCTTAATCGATGAACAGGGTTCTTCAGTTAGGTCTCCAGAGCTCAATCATCAATGTCGCAAAGTACGGTTCTGTCTGAATACTCTGTTAATTCTGCTTTAGACTTGTTTGTGGAATTGTATCCTCTCTTCAGAATTAGGGATTTTTTTCTGTGTAATCTTGTGACTCGTTTTCGGACAAAAATCAAACCTTTTCACCTTGTTGATTTCGGATTTTTTATGGGTTCTGTTTCTATTTAGCTGTGTTTGAATCCTAAAGGTGTGGCCTTTTTGTCCTGTGTGGTTATGGTTGTAGGTTTCTGGTAGTACCTGTTAGGAGTTTAAGAGTTGGTGGTTCTGGTGTTGGAGTAGGAACTATAAGTTTCAACAAGAGGTTTATCTCCGCTAAAGCTGTACCTTTCTCTATCAACAACAGTAAAGGAAAGGAATTGAAGATAATGGTTGGTACTAATGTTGTGACTGAACAGTTTTTTTTTCCCACTTATTGTTGTGTAATTGTTTTGGTTTTACTTTGTAGGGAAGTGATAGTGATAGAGATGAAATGGGGATTGTTCAGGATGGTCAAAAGGAGATTGATGCGATGACAGTTCAAGAACTTAGAGCAGCATTGAGGCAAGCTTTGTGGATTAGTTAGATTCTTGTTCATTGTTTGAATATTTGTAATAATGGTTTTGAATTATAGGAAAGTTGGGCTACCTGTGAACGGACGCAAACAAGAACTTATCTCAGCTTTACAACTTCATATGGACAGCAATTTACCAGGTATGTAACTGCACACCAAGAACTCGCACTTTTCTGTATCATGTATGGAATCGAAAAAGGCACGGACTTGTTTGCATCTAATAGCTACACTTGCTCCATATGGATTAGAAGGAAAAGTATCAAATTTTTATAGCTTATTAGTAGTTTGGGAAGGTGGTTAAGGATTTTGGTTTGGAGCGGTTTCTATTTAACATTTTCTCATTAAGTAAAAAGCTAAGTCCTTGCTTGTTTATCTGTTACAGATGAAAGTTCCGGTGCAGAAATAAAGGAAACTACTTTGTCAACTCGTACCAAAAGTGTCGCAATCAAAAGAAAAATCAGAAAGAGGGAAGAGACTGGGGAAGATGACTGCATTAGCTCTGAAGTTAATGGCAATGAACTTGGAGAGAGGAGAGTTAAACAGTCCACTGAGAAAAGCTTGAAAGTTGTCTCAAAAGAACGAAAGTCATCGACGAAAACAGGTTTGTCCTGTGTTAAAAAAGCAGGTACTGATTTTCCAATACAGGCAACTACAGTGAGTATTTATGAGACATCGTGTTTGCTTAATCTTTCTAGGTAAGCAGAAAACTCAGTTGGAAGAAGAAGAAGCATCATTGACCATCTCTAGTGAAGTACTTAAAACCGATGAAATCATCTCATCCCCGATTCAAAGCGAACCGTGGACTGTACTTGCTCATAAGAAGCCTCAGAAAGACTGGAAAGCTTATAACCCAAAGACAATGAGACCTGCTCCACTACCAGAGGGTACCAAGTCTATGAAAGTTATGACTTGGAATGTCAATGGATTGAGAGCATTGTTGAAGTTAGAGGGCTTCTCAGCTCTTCAGCTTGCTCAAAGAGAAAATTTTGATGTCTTGTGCTTGCAAGAAACTAAAATCCAGGTCATTACATTACATATTAACCTGTCTTAAGCTATATAAGAAAGGCAGCCCTTAAGAATCATGTACTAAATGCATATATCACACTTGTGGCAGATGAAGGATGTTGAGGAAATTAAGAAAGCTCTTATTGAAGGCTATGACCATAGTTTCTGGTCCTGTAGCGTCTCAAAACTTGGTTACTCTGGAACTGCGATTATTTCACGGGTAAGAGAAAAGTGTTCTTATTTGTTATTTCATAACCATTTGATCTGATATGTTATATTGGATAGTAAGTGTTCTAATCAAGTTGGTCTTTTAACAGATAAAACCACTCTCGGTTAGATATGGCACTGGTCTATCCGGATCAGATCATGACATGGAAGGACGCATTGTGACTGCTGAATTTGACTCGTTCTACTTGATTAGTACCTATGTCCCTAATTCTGGAGATGGCTTAAAAAGACTGGTACATCTCTAATTTACGGCATTTTTGTCTCCATAGTTGACATATTCTAGTTTTCTTTAACTTATCAATTGTTTTGGTTTTCAAGTCATACAGGATCGAAGAATGGGATCGAACCCTCAGCAATTACATCAAAGTATGAAAATTTTCTTCGGTGTTTCTGTAATTTTCTTATGTGTTCTTCTACACAAATTTCAATAGCCCTTTTGAGTATGCAGGAGCTGGAGAAGTCCAAACCTGTAGTCTTGACTGGTGACCTAAACTGTGCTCATGAAGAAATCGACATCTACAATCCTGCGGTAAAGAACTCTGGGATTCTTCTTTTATGTCATTCAATTAGTTGAAAACAGTAGTCATCTCTCTGTTTTTGTGCTTTTCCTCCAAATTTTTTAATTAGGGGAACAAAAGAAGTGCTGGTTTCACAATAGAAGAAAGACAATCCTTTGGAGCAAACTTCTTAGATAAGGGCTTTGTAGATACCTTTAGAAAACAACATCCTGGTGTTGTAGGCTACACTTACTGGGGTTATCGCCATGGTGGCCGCAAATTCAACAGAGGTAATCAAGTCTGCATTTGGACGATGTTGATGGTTGGTTGATACATATTTGAATTGTTAAAGTGGTGAATTGGTATGTGAAACAGGATGGAGACTGGACTACTTCTTGGTATCTGAATCAATCGCAGACAATGTCCATGATTCTTACATTCTCCCCGATATCAACGGGAGTGATCATTGCCCCATTGGCCTTATTCTCAAGCTCTGATCTAATTACAGCTTCACAGTTCCTGGATTTTGTGGTGTTTTTGGCTTAAGTTGTAAACGGCTTTCAGCAAGAGATTCACAAGTTTTGCTTTCTGATAGCTGTGCGTAAATGGAATGTTGAATTATTTATCTATCAGTAAACAACCCCTAATGTGGGTAATATACTCACATTGCTCTCATTGTACTCCTATTCACTTGCTACTGTTTTAACTATTGTCTATTGTCTAAAGTATAGAAACCAACCCATCAATTGAACAGTAAGAAACAATGATATGTCTGTGAGGGAGGATCCTCTATAATAACACAAGCAACGAATAAAAATGTACTCGTACTTAGTAAGCTCTAGTAGGAACTAGAGTTGCCAAATACTCCACCATATCATCAGAGTAACCTAAACTGAAGGGCAAACTAGCTTCAACTTTTCTCATTGTATCCTCCTCCAAGTTGTATTCAACTCGTTCTAATCTTCCTCCACCTGTCCTCACAATCACGAGCAACAACCCCTCCTGGTTTATCACGGTTACTACCCGAAACTCATAGACCCGCCAACACATGGACCTTTCAATATCGGATGCCTTGAGCCTCAAGATCTTGGTCCAAGATTTGATCACACCTTTGTCTTCCTTATCATGGTCAGCACACCAAACCACCATATCATCACAGTACACTCCTCTCACCATATCAGCACAGGAGACCTCTTTCTCGCTCTCTACTGTACAGAGACGTCCTCTCAACGCCTTTAAGACCCTATACACTTGTTTTCCGCATTGCAGACCAGGACCAGAACAGTAGTTGAATGTCTCCGAGACCACACTAAAGGTCAGTATATTATCGTTTGTTTCTACGCCAAGACAACAAAGCTGCCAGAAGATATTTTCACCCACCAGAGTTCCCTCTATAGTAAAATGGATCCAGTCCCAATTATCATCCCTCAATGGGAGATTCATCATCCTAGTTACACCGGACTTGAGAGTCAAAACCTGTACTTTCGAGGAATTTGTCCGCGGCTGTTTTGATGTCTGCGAAGGCGGAATCAAAACAATCTTGTGATCTTGCATTGAGTGGTCATAACCAAAACCAATCATAGTCCTAGATTGCACTTGTGTGATTCTTCTTAGCTCTCTCAAAGTCGGGTTCCAAACAGCCAAAGACCTGTCTCGAAGGTGTAGGCACACTAGTCCATCGCAATGACCAACGAAAAAAGGTTGGAGAAGCAAACTTCTATCTTCACCATTGTTCAACTCAGGCTCTGCCAACACCATATCTAGCTTGTGATCTTCATAAGTACAAATGCGCATTGGATCATTATGTCGAGTAGGAATCACTAGAATCATAGTTGGAGCACGAGCTGTGTGCTTTCTGATGAATCCCTCATCTTGGATCAATGAACTCCAGGTTTTGCAGACAGATCTAAACCGTAGCATGTCCTTAACCGAAACCCTTGAAAGTATCTCAATGACTACTTCAACTGGAAGTTCTGCCATCTTCATTCTTCAGTATTCAAATGATAATTGATACAGAACCTATCAAAGAGACTCATCAGAAAGAACAAAAAAAGAGAGAACTTTTTGTTTACATAACATGATACATCATCACAGCTTAAAAGATCCAAAAGTATCACATTTTGGGCATTACCAACAACATGATTAACTCAAGTTCCGATGAAACCAATCAAGAAATTTCAATCCTTAAAATTTATCATCACTCTGTTAGAAAGGTTTCAATCAACGGAAAACGGAATCAAACAGAAGATAGAAGTTGAACAGGGATCCTAATGCAAAAGTATATACCTTGTCTTGGAGATTTGTCCGGTGAGAGTCAACCCAGAAGAAGATCTCTCGTGATGACCAATTACTAGTAAACCAAACTGAGCTGGTTAGAGACTTGAATAAAATATTATAACCCAAACTAATAATGTTTGTAGTAGATCTTTTCATATATCCACATGTACAGTATGTTGCTATATATTTATGTCATTTTAGTTAGTTGAAAACAGTAATCACCTCTCTGTTTATTGTGCTATTAGGGGAACAAAAGAAGTGCTGTTTTTACAATAGAAGAAAGACAATCCTTTACAGCAAACTTCTTAGACATACCTTAAGAAATCAACATTTGCATTACGAGCTGTTGATGGTTGTTATTCAGACTCATATTTGGATTGTTAAACTGGTGAGTTGATGCGTGAAACAGGATGGAGACTGGACTACTTCGTGGTATCTGAATCAATCGCAGACAATCTCCATGATTCTTACATTCTCCCCCTACCCGATATCAATGGCAGTGATCATTGCCCCTTGGCCTTATTCTCAAGCTCTGAGCTATTCAAAGCTTCACTGGTCCTGGTTTTTGTGGTGTTTTGGCTAAACTTCTTAACTGCTTTGAGAGGGTCATTCGCAAGTTAAACTTCTACAAAGAGCTGTGCCTATAATGTTGAATAGTTTATCTATTAGTAATCAAACCTTAATCTAAACATATAATATCCCCACATTGCACTGCTTGTTCACTTACTATGCTTTAACAATGTCTCAAGTAATTAGAAACCAATCCATCAATTGAATAGTGAAAAACAATGATATGTGAAGGGGTCAAATTATATAGAAACAAAAGAAACTAATAGAAAATTACTTGTACCTAGTAAGCTCTAATAGGAGCAAGAGTTGCAATATACTTGTACCTAAGCAGAAGGGCAAATTAGATTCAACCTTTCTCATTGTGTCCTCCTCCAAGTTGTATTCCAATCGTTCTAATTGTCCTTCACGTGTCTTTACATTTATAAGCAACAACCCCGCCTCGTTTATCACGGTTACTAACCAAAACTCAGATACCGGCCAACACATGGACCTTTCGATATCAGATGCCGTGAGCCTCAAGATCATGCTCCAAGATTTGATTACACCTTTGTCTTCCTTATCATGGTCAGCGCACCAAACCACCGTATCATCATAGTAGACTCCTCTCTCTGTCTCCACTACACATAGACTTCCTCTCATCGCCTCCAAGACCCTATGCACTTGTTTTCCACATTTAAGACCAGTACCATAGCAATAGTTGAATGTCTCTGACACCACACTAAAGCTCAAGATGCTTTCGTTTGTTTGTACACTAAGAACACAGAACTGCCAGAAGATATGTTCACCCAAAAAACGATTCCCTCTATAGAAACATGTAGCCAGTCCAAATCATCCCTCAATGGGAGATCAATCATCTTAGTTACACTCGACTTGAGAGTAGAAACTTGTGCTATAGAGCAATTTCTCCGTGAAACTCCTGATGATGACTGCAATGGCGGAATCACAAAACAATCTTGTGATCTTGAATTGAGTGGTCATAACCAAAACCAATCATAGTCCTAACTTGCACTTCTTTGATTCTTCGTAGCTCTAGCAAAACCCCACTTACATATCACTTGAATTGAGTGGTCATAACCAAGACCAATCATAGTCATAACATAGGATCTCTTACTTCAATCCAACATCTTTCACTATGTTCTCGAACTTCAGAGGTAAAATAATTTCTTAATTACCCCCAACAATGTGAATATCTTCTTATGTTATGTTACTAATACAAATATATATATTTTTAATTGCAGACTCCATATCCTAGTGGCACATTCTTCTTCTATCTTGAACATCTAGAGCTATGTACATGTTCTTCGAGATGGCCGAATCTACTTGCTTGTATACTCAGGGACGCTCCACGACTTCGATCTCTCACGCTTAAGTTGGTATGTTGCACAAAACTATTCTTATTTTACTTTTGGTTTTCAACGATCTATATAATTTAATACTAACATTGTGTATCTTTCTTTCTTCAGCAACATGCCTGTCCATCAACAAAAGAAAACGATGGTGCCTGTTACGATGATCGGTGTGACAAACCAGCATGTCTATCAACCAGTCTAGAGATGTTTGAATGGAGACAATATGAAAACACAGAGCAAGCTAGGGAAGTGGCTGCATACATACTAGGAAACGCCACTCGTATAAAGACCGCGAGATTTTCAACGAGACGTAGAGACATACAGTTGCATATGGATGCTAATGCACAGAGTTTCAAAGACATGTCAGCTTGTGTTTGAGGAAACTCTTATGTGATAGTGTGGGTCTCTATATGATGACAGACTTTATTATTTGTCTAAAACCAACAAACTTAATAATGCATGTACAGAAAAACTGTTGATTGTTATTTGATAAATATTTGGATTGTTCAAACTGGTGAATTGGTACGTGAATAAAGACTCAGTTTTGATGATTTTTGTTTAGGTGGTTTAATTACTAAAGTTTTAAATGGCTTTCAGCGAGAGATTCACAAAGTTTTGCATCAACAGAAAAAAGTGTTTATTGCTTTCAAATGCACTTCTTATTCACTAGTATTAGATGGAAACAAACCCATTATTAGTATGGCCTAGTAGGAACAAGTGTTGCAACATACTCCTCCATAGCGCCAGGAAAATGCAATAAACGAGAGGGCAAACTAGTTTCAACCTTTCTCATTGTATTTTCCTTGAAGTTGTATTCACATAGTTTTATATCTCCTTCACGGGTCACAACTCTTACAAGCAGTAATCCCGCATGGTTTATCACGGTTCCTATCCAAAAATCTTTGACCCGCACACGCACTGAGCTTTCAATATAGGATGGTGTGAGCCTCAAGATCTTGCTCCAAGATTTTATTTGACCTTTGTCTTCCTTTTCATGGTCCGCCCACCAAACCACCAGATCAGCAGGACCGTGTACGTCGAGCCTCTCCATTGCACATAGACTTCCTTTCAACACCTTTAAATATCTATACACATTTTTCCCCGGTACTAGAGCAGGACTAGAGCAGTAGTTGAATGTTTCTGACACTACATTAAAGCTCAGGATGTTATCGTTCGTATCCATGGCAGATTTACGCGAATAGAGCTGCCAGAAGATGTTTTCACCCACCAAGACTCCTCCCATCTTCGTATTATACCACTCAAAAAGTTCCTTTCTTAATGGGAAATCAATCATCCTAGGCACACTGGACTTAAGTGTCAGCACTTGTGCTTTAGCGCAATTCGTGAGCGGCTCTTTTGATGATGGAAGCAAAACGATCTTGTGATCTTGAACTGAGGGGTCATAACCAAAACCAATCATTCTTTTAGGTTCATATTCTTCGCTTCTTAATACTTTTCTTAATTCTCTCAAGGTCGGATTCCAAACAGCCAATGATCTGTCGGAAAACTGTATGCAAAAGAGTCCATCGCAATGACCAACGACAACAGGTTGGCAAACGTCTGCTCCTTCATTGTTAAATACAGGCTCTTGGAATATAGTCTTCTCTAGACTACCATCTTGATAAGTACAAGTGCATAGTGAATAATAACTCCCCAATAAAAGCATAGTTGGAGCATGAGTTGTTTGCTTTCTGATGAATTTCTCATCTTGGAACAATGACTTCCAACTTTTGCAAACAGATTTAAACCGTAGCAAGTCCTTAGCCGGAACCCTAGCAACTATCTCAATGACTAAGTCAAACGGAAGTTCACTCATTTTCATTATCCTGAGAAAAAGAAGATGATACTATTAGAAATAGAGGAGCTTGTATAAGCCTAGTAACAATCAAGGGTACGTAGCTTAGCAGATACGTCAGTCACGTAACCAATAACATGATTAGTGTTGAATAAGACAGAGAAACTACTACTAGATGATTAACCTAATCCCACCAAAACCCTAAATTCAATCCTCAAACTATTTATCTTTTATTCAACACTTTGTTAGAAGTTTTGAATTAGGATAGAAATTTTTTAATCCGCCGAGGCAAATTGAAGAAGATGCTATGGGAGATGGAAAATGTACCTGATCTGGGATCTGTCCGGTGAGCAAAAGTCCATGTTCTTCATGTTTACTAAAAAGAAAAAAAAAAATTAGGGCAGAGTTGACATTCTTTTATGTATTAGCCTCGAGTCTTAGATGTACAGGCCCATTTTAGATACAAGCCCATCATGTGCAAGAACGTACTCCTTGAGTTTCATAACATTTTTTAAACATTATATTTAACAATAAATTAATACAATGAAACTCAAGTATATTTTCCTAGTTTTTCTATCTCCATCGGTGAAACTTTAAAGATTCTTAAAAGTTGATATTTAAATCCTTTCTCAAATATACTCTACTAAGTTTAGTATGTCACAAAGATCTAAACCAGATCATTTGAGATTCAAACTTTACAAAATCACATATTAAGAAGAAACAGAACCTTCACTATTTCATCAAAGTTTAGAATTTGAATTTTGGTAACCACCTTGATCAATTCATCTCTGCTTTTAAACAATACCAGCCCCTCCATATATCATTTTCTCTCCCGAAATATCCATTTGTATCAGTACTTCAAATCCCGCAAATGCAACAACTCGCCTCCACTACAAAAGAAAAAGCTAATTGAAACACAATTTGACGATATTCATAGAAGCATCTCTAATCTTATACTCCTCAATGACCTAAAGGAAACCCAACAAGAGTTCACCATTTGGGTGGCTCTGTCTCAGCTAAAGTGTCATTTACCTAAATCACAAACACAGATCACAGATTCAAAGCATCACCATCTAACCAAATCAATCAAAAGCATCACAATTTCAAGCGATAAAGTAAGCAAACGAATAAATCAGTTTTGCTGCTTTCATGATTAAGAATGAATACCACAAATTTTGATAGGAGTCTTGAGTTCGAGAAGATTAGGTTGATTCAGAAAGATCTGCTTAGTCGTCGAACAAAGATGTTTAATATCATCCTCTGTCAACTGCACTTGCTTCGTTGTCTTCCCGTTCTTCGCTCCCGAAACCTCTTTACAACATCTTCCATCAAATTCAAACACGTTAATGTTAGGATTTCGTAATCCTATTCCGAGTGTTTTAACCTTAAGACTTTAAGATAAACTAAAGAATTAAAAGACACAAACACTTTGT
>OVAP01000850.1:1988-29210 GCA_900406295.1 Aurinia saxatilis
TTTTTTTTTTTTTTTTTTTGAAAAGAGCTTTAAACAAGTCATGAATTTTTTTATTTAAAAAAAAAAAAACTTAGATAAATGTTAGTTGTCTGCACATTTATTTTCTTTTGTAAGTTTAGCAAAATTTTGAATTTTCATTTTTTTTGCAAAATAAAGAAAATAACGAAATTATAAAGAGGGAAAATTAATGAAGATGGTTTTTTGAAAAAGATTAATATTATACGAAGATAATGTTATTCTCTCTAAATGATAAATGATCAAATGTTTTGGTCAACTATGAATGAGTTGCAGTAGGCCGGGATCAACACAAATGTTTGATATCTTGCTAATACAATAGTTATAACAAGTACAGTCGGTCTTAGTATTTGGAAACTGAAGTCTCGTCTTGACAACGTCGAGTGGTGTCGTAACGACTGCAGCAAAGGCCCCTGAGGTAGCAGTAGCACCAGCGTGAACCATAATGTTTCCGTCATCAGCCTTCTCCGGTGATATCTCAAAGAGTGCTCTCTTGGTACCCTCAGACATAGGCCGTGAAAGGAGAAGTAAAACTCCCATGTCCCTTCCTCCATAAGCACTCCAACGGCTTTATACGGACTGCCCTTAAATTGAAGCCTCTGCTTCACTACACCCATTTGGTTTATAGCACGATCATTTGGTTTAAACCAAGTACTTGTTTAGAAGTTGTTCTTGTATTGAGAAAACTCCTTTTGAAAAGTTTTTACTATTTTTCGACTTTGATTTGAGTTGTACCCCACAAGTTTGTATTAAAGACTCCAAATTCGAAATAGAATTCCAAATAGCACAAAGGTTTTCCTAAACAAAAGCGTAAAAGTCTAGAAAACAGAAGATGCAAAAAAAACCAAGACATTGCTTTTCAGTAGCTGAGAGAGAGACCTTAAGCAGCTTGTTCGGCAGAAAGCCTCTTCCTAGCTTCCTCAATGATGGAAAGCTTAATACCTTTTCCCTTTGGAAGAGAAACCCATGGCTTTGTTCCTTTACCAATCGTGAAGACATTCCCTAACCTTGTAGCGAATTCATGTCCTGTGGCATCTTGAATGTGGATGGTCTCAAAGCTTCCCTTGTGTTTCTCACGGTTCTTGATCACACCAACACGACCTCTGTTTCTTCCCCCAGTCACCATGACAACGTTTCCAACATCAAACTTGATAAAGTCCACAATCTTGCTTGCCTCGAGGTCGAGCTTGATTGTGTCATTAGGCTTGATAAGCGGGTCGGGGTAACGGATGGTGCGACCATCGTAGGTGTTCAGATAAGGAATGCCCTTCTGACCCAACTGGATAGATCTCACTTTGCACAGCTTGAACTGCAATCATCAACAAGAGAACTTATTAGAGCATACAGTTTCAATACAGAACCGTAATCATCACCAGATTTTATTAGGAGAACAAACCTTTGCTTCGTCATCTGCGAGAGAGTGAAGACGGAAGCGTCCCTTGGTGTCATACAAAAGACGGAAGTTCTCATTCGTTTTTGGGATAGACACAACATCTGTAAACAACAAACTGCCTCTTAAGTCACAGATCACAAAATCACACAAACAAATGAGAATGATAGTCAAAATATTAAAGAGACTCACCCATGAAACCAGCAGGGTATGTCTTGTCAGTCCTAACTTTCCCGTCAACTTGAATATGCCTTTGCATCAAGATCGAAATCACCTCCTGGTAAGTCAAAGCATACTTCAATTTGTTACGGATGATCAGAACTAGGGGAAGGCACTCCCTCGACTTGTGTGGACCAGAAGATGGCTTGGGGGCCTAGAAAGTACATAGAGAGGGATCATTTTAGATGGGTATCGACTGAAACCAAGACAATAAAAACAAGTGACTTACAAAGGCACCAGTAAGTTTGCCCAAACCCCAAATCTTAGGGGCATTAATCCTCTTCAAATGCTTCTTCAATCCCCTCGCCTGCAGACAAATAAGAGGTTGGACATAAACATCATTCAAGATTTCCATACAACAGAGGTTGCAAACTACACTAAATATCAAATCCTCCGAAGCTAACATAAAAATTTAACAAAACACTAACAACAACTCAAAACCAAATCAGAAAATGCAGAAGCTATATGCACAGGACAACAAGCAAAAACGATGTCCTAACTTTGGCGAGTGTCAATTCTTACTCAAACCAAAACTATCACCAAGAAAAACACATTTTCAAGCGAGATTTTTTTTATGCCACTGAACAAAAAGTACAACTTATAAACAATAACACTCAATACCTAATCAGAAACAAAGACAGAAGCCCATTGTTTGATGCCACTGAACAAAAATTACAACTTGTGATATTCACTACGCATAACACAACAAGTAAAAACGATGTCCTAATCTTAAGAAACCGAAAACTATCACAGAGAAACACATTTTCAAGCGATATTTTCACAAAGTTTGAAAACCCCTTTAGCACAAAACACATTTGGAGGAACACGAACCATGTTTGCAGGTGAATTCTCCGAAAGTCCACGGCTGAAGAAGCTTTTCTTGTTTTTTTTTTTTTTTTTTTTAGGAANTTTTTTTTTTAAGGAAGACGAAAGCCCTACTTTTTAAACCATTTATATCAAATTTGGGCCGTCAAAGATTTGACTTCTTAACCGGCTCCAGTTAAATAACCCTAATTTTCGGTTAACTTTTTTTTTTTTTAACTTCGGTAACCTTTTTTTTCTTTTGTCTTGTAACCAACAAAAATAATTTTTGAGTTTATATATTTTAATTTTATGTGGTTTTTCAGATTTGTATATACGTAGATAATTTATATATAATTATTGTACCATTAAAATACAAGCTAGTAAAAACAGAAATATAATAAGCAAAACAAAAGAAAAGTATAAGGAAAAAATAAATAAAACATAAGAAAAAGTATATAAGAAATAAGTAAAACATAAGAAAAAGTATATAAAAAATAAATAAACTAAAATACATTTTTAAAGAAAATATTGCAAGAACACTAAAACCCTTTTCGCCAATTCCTTAGTCCCTTAAACGGACCTTTCCGATTTCTTAATTCACAGAATTTACGTTTAGATTTATGTTTATAAAAAGCTACATTTATTAATATTTTCAAATTGTTTGAAAAGAGAAATTTATATAGCTATGTAAAGTATTGTTATCTTTGTAAATAAGGTGGGTTTGGACCGGTTTCGATTCGATTTTCTGATTTTTTGGTTTTTCGGTTAATGATATTTAACTGTCATACTGGTAACAAATCTATTTGAGTTCGGTTCTGCTTGATGATTTAGATATCTTCGGTTTTTAATAAAATATATAATCACATTTTGCTTCATCATAATAAAAAATAGTCAAGTTTATAATTTGTCATATTTACACTACAATACATTTTTTTATGAGACGTTAAAATTTTTAAAATCTTTTTTCAGATAGTTAAAGATTAACATAATTTTTCAATTCAGTATAATAAGTTAAATATTGTAAATGCTCTTAATAGTAATATATGTTTTTTATTTATATGTATATAAAATACTGAAATACGTTTTGAATATTTGTACGCTTGTAATTTAGATTCTGATTACATATATCATAACTATACGGGTTATCAATTTTTTAACATATATTGTAATACGTTTTTGTTTCATTTACATTATTAATCCACATTATTAGAAATTGATATGGTAATAATATATTATTAAATTTATATGGAAATAAGAAGATATGATATTAAAATTAGTTTTGAATATTTTTTTATGGTCATAATTAGGCCTAGTCATAATGTAGAATCTAATTACATGTAATATTATGAGCTCTGATTTTTATGTTTTTTCTTAAGTAAATAGGTTCTTGTATTGTTTGGGGTTCTTGTATTGTAATCTTTTGCTTGTTGTAATAAAGTGAGTTTGCGTTTTCAATCTTATCAAAACCGTAAACACATTGGTTTACTACCTAAGAAATCTTTCTTGTTTCTGTGTTTGGCGCTTTTTCACCTCTGAAAAAAACTTCCCTCTTCCAACATATATTCTTCCTTTTCTTCATCCTCTACATTCTTTCTCCATTCCCACTCTCCCACTTTCTTTACCTTCTTTCTACTCTTAGAACTCTCAGAGTTGTTTTAAAGATGTCATGATCACCAACCAAGGATAGGGAGCCTGCCCACCAATTACTTGCAGTGATTGGTTTTGTACCTCGTGTAGTGTTTGCACTTTTAGGTTTAGGTTACATTTTCTATTGGATGTTTAGGGATTGGAGGCGGATTGATGAAATGATAAATAGAATGAACACGCGTCTGATATGGAATCAGGCGTGAATGAGCTTGTAGAGCTTCCTGTAGTAGTTATATCAGAGTTTGTAAAGCCCTATATCAGGGATTTTTCAAATTGTTTGAAAAGAGAAAATTATATAGTTACGTAAGTTTCTTAAAAAGAAACCGGTCCAAATTATTTTCAAAATTTTTAAATAAGGATTATGGCCCCAAAAAAAGGGACAAAAGGAGAACAAAAATATCATAATAAAAGTAGTCAAGTTTATAATTTTTCATATTTACACTACAACACATTTTGTTATGAGACGTTAAAAAACAAAATCTTTTGGCAGATTAGTTAAAGATTAAGCTAATTTGTCAATTTAGTATAATAATTAAAATATTTTAAATTGTCATAATAATAATATATGTTTTTTTATTTATATGTAATTTTATTATATAAAATAATGAAATAAGTTTTGAATATTTGTGCGGATGTAATTTAGATTCCAATTACACATATCATAATTATAAGGATTATCAACTATTTATTATGTATTTATTGTGATACGTTTTTATATCTTTTAAATTATTAATCCACATTATTATAAAATGATATGGTAATAATATATTATTTAATTTATGTGCAAATAATAAGATATGATATTTAAATTAGTTTTGAATATTTTATGGTCATAATGTAGAATCTAATTACATATAATATTATAAAGATTATCAACTACAAAATCTAAAATATTTACAATATAATTATTAACCCGGGTGTTAACGCGAGTACTAATAGAATATTAAAAGATTTTGTTTTAAAACATGGACATGATATGGTTAGAGTGACTTACTTTTCCAGCAATAGAGTCAATTTTAGTTTTGAGTGTTGGTGAAAATTGGCAAATATATCCCATTGCATCTACATGAGAAAAAATTATTAAATTTGTGTAAACATATATACGTCCATGTATCTTATTAGAAAACAAAGAATTGTAATTAATTGGTATCTGCGATGTCTTATGATTCAGAATTCACGTGATCAATTCATTATAAAAAATCTTAACGAAATTTGTCATAAAAACTATTTAATTTAACTAGATTTGAAAAAAAAATTAGATTTTTCAAACTTGTATTTAGCAATTCATTTGTCATTTATTTTTTTTAACGATGTGTATTGCAAATACCTAGGGATAGTAAAGAGAAAACCAACAAAGTGGTATTCATTTGTCATTTACTTTCTAGATTTTATGTTTTCTGAATATAAAGTGAAAACCCTGTAATGTTTGTAGTTAGTTAACATAAATAGATACATGGATCCATACATCTCGATCCGAAAATAATCAATAGAGAAGGAAAAAATCGTAATTGCTCGATCTCTTTCTATAAATAAACGGAAAAAGACGACACAAAAATCAGGATCAACTAAACATTTTCGGGGACTTGCTTAAGAATAAGAAAGGGTAATCTCATGAAAAATATCAAGGAGTAAAGTTTTATCCTATTCATGGGATTCCATAAATATTCTATTCAAAAATAAACAAAAATTGGTTTTTTTAAGATTGGATGCAATTACTAATTCATGATCTGGTTCCAATTTTTTATTATTATTATTTTAACAAAGGTCACAACTCTTTTGGTTTAAGTTTTATAAATATTTGGATCCATTATAATTTGAGATTATAAATATAGTTTCCACCAACCTTTGTTTTATTAAATCGTAAGTATACATATTTATCTTAATTATTATTTAATTTAGATAATTTTAACTTTTTGGTTGAATCCCAATGTATATAAGGATGGTTTTATCGGAAGTTGGACATTAAAAGTATTTGACAAAGTAATTGGTTACTCGTCAAGAGAATTATTTGCACATTTAAATAGAGGAATTCGTTGGTGCGTTTAAGAGGAAATATATTTGTATCTCCATATGGAATTAGTCTTTCAGTGAGAAATGGAGATTTTTGAGTTGTCGATTTTCAAAAAAATTCAAGTTTTGTGCATGTGAAAGTTAAGGAGATGCTATAATACAGTGTGTCCTGTTTTGTTATTGTTTCTCGAGATCCCTCTATCGGAAGCATTTTTGCCGAGTCTTCTGTCTATGGTGGTGATAAAACAGTTCTTTTCACACCACAAATTTCCCAGGTGATATTTTCTATACCTTTTATTGGATGAATAGTTTATCCGTCCATGAATACTGATAACTCCAATTTTTTTTAACAAAGTTCACAATTTCAACTTTTTTGGTTTATATATATTAACAGCTTATGTTAAAAGTACATTACTTTAGGGGAAAAAGAAAAACAGGGATGATTGTGAACTAGAATTGGAATTAGGTTTTATAAATATATATTACAATTTTAACTATTATAATATTTTCCATCAATTTTATATAAAATCGTACATATGCTTATATTTTTAATGATTATAAATTTTAGAGTAATTTTTTTCTTCAAATATTTATCAAGATGAATTTACCGGAAACTGGGTATTAAAAGTAGTTGACGAAATAATTGATTACTGGCCAAAAGAGTTATTCACTCACTTAGACACAGGAGTTTCGTTGGTACGCTTTGGAGGAAATACACTAGTATCTCCAAATGATGAAATCAGTCCTCTAATGGAAAATGGACATTTTCCAAAAGCCGACTTTCAAAAGAGCTCAAGTTTTGTGCATATGAAAGTTAAGGATTCACAATTTCGTGAAATTGATATTGAAACTGGAAAAATAAGAAGTTATGCATACTCTGATTGTTTTAAGCTGACATTTTGGGGTTATAACCAGCAGAATGGAGTAGCTTTCTCTTTTGGTGGACCAGGTGGAAAATGTGGCATTTGATGATTAGTGAAATTTATTTATGTAACCCTCAATGATACATCACATTTTCAAAAGAAATAAATGTTGACTAGATATTTTTAGTGTTGTGAATGAGACTTTGTTTAAAAAAGCGAGCTTGAAACTCGCTTAAGCGTGAAACGACTCTGAGAAATTCAGAGGACGTTTTATACTAAGAGGCGACTCTGATAAATTAAAGCGATCGCCTTTCACGCTTTTGATAAAAAATAGATAAAGCGAATAAGCCTTAAGCGTTAGCTTAAGCTTGAATTGCTTAAAATATGTCATAATTTCCTAAAATCTATGTAAGTAGATTGGTTTTGAATAACTAAAATCAGAATTTTTCTGTATTTGTGAAGAGATAATACACAATATATTCATTAAAGATTTACATATATTCCCAAAGTTTCTAATAATTATCATAAAGTTTTCTGGATTATGTGTGCTTAGTTTTTTTTTTTTTGTGTCTAAGATTCGATTACAAGATGATTTTTATTATGTTAAGTTTTGAACTCTACATAAACGGGAGGGATGTATGTCTAAAAAAGTGTTCGCTTCGCTTAAAGCATGAGACGTTATTATCTCTTACTCGCCTCGACTCGCCTCATGCTATTTTAAACCAATGAATGAGAACGGTTTTATACAAGTGTTTCAGTATGGATGACCTTTCGATGGTCATCACGCATTAATCATTACACACTTCATTATTACAGATACACATATAGTGAACACAGTGGAACATCTAAAAAAAGGACATAAGAAGAGATCCAGTTTCACTTCTTGGTGTTCCTTTCGGCCAAAACCCTCTGTTCTACTTGTCTAGTGATCATACCAGAATCAATCACAAAATACCCAAAATCGAAACCCTAAAAGTTTAAATTTTATATTTACATTCGATGCTGCAATCCCTTTGAGTTGTCCTCAATTCCTTTACCAAAAACTCAATAACTAAAACACATCTAAAGTTTTGAAAACAGTATACTTTAATACATCTATAATCATGATTGCGTGTGACATGGTAATAATGATTAGTGAGTAGTTCTCTTTTGGATATTTGAACTTTAGGGTAGGGATATGGATAAATATTAAAGTTCTTAATGTTTTCCATTGTTAAAGAAGTACTTTACGCATGACATTGACTTGATCATCCAAAGTTTTAAACATGCATGGTCTTTCCACGCCCGAAAGAGGTATTTATGAAAATGAGTATGCCTGACAATGAGACTTGATCTAATGGAATTTAGTTGGCCATATGAACTAGAACATAGTGATTATTGAAAGCTTAATGGTTGTAGGTACGAGCTATATATATACCATTAGGAGGACGATACATTAAATGCCACGAGAGTGGGCTGGTCCAGAGATGATGTTTTTCATGCCATAAATCTATGCTTATTAAATATTTAAGATTAGTTCCAAGTCATTTGTTTTGTCCAAAACTCCATATATACTTTCCTTGTTTAAATCAATCTTCACAACATACACATAGACCCGTAAACAGATTCGTGATCATAGCAATCCATTGAGGTTGCCCCGATTAACTCGTCTTCCTCCTCTCACAACAAAGCCAAGAAGCTAAAACAACTTTCATATGAATCGCTCTTTATAATGCATACCCCTTTGTTTCTTTTTAATTGAAGTTTAAAGGAATTTTGTTCGTTTTCGTATAATTGCTTTTTCAAATTTATATGCAAAAACTGTTTCATTATTCGTCGAATTATTTTGGAATTGATGATAAAACATGTTTTATTTTTATTTTTAAAAAAAATTTCTTAATCTGTGTGTAAAAAACTAAAACACCATATATATATTTAACAACAGAGGGGGTGAGTTATGATATTTTTGTTTTAATTTAGGGGGTTTGTCTTTTTTTAGGTGATATTGATTGGTTTATGCTGAAAATGTGCCAGAGTGCAAAATTTTCATGGTACTTACAATTCTGTTTTTAACAACAATCTGTTGTGGACTAGGCAGTAACAATGTAGTTACGATTTGTAGTTTCTAATTCGGGTCACATTATTTCATACAGTCTGGGCCAAGGCCCTGATATAGGTACGCCCCAATTCTTTTCTTTTTTTGCCATGCGGTTCATATGATAGTACAAAATAGGAAACCAAAAGGAAGTTCATTAGAAGAAAACAATATGTAGACGCAAACGCAATAAGATTAAAAAAAAATCGATAGGATGTAAACATCATGACCATATGTGACAAGAACAACAGAAGTTCTTACTCAGAGGAAAATACTGATTTGAAAATTTCATCAAATCTGTCAGATAAACATATGTCATTTTTGATAGACCGTATTTTGGTTTGACAAGGACTGAGATAGTGATCAGAATAATATTTCAGCTACCCAATAGACACATTCTTTAATAAATTTAAGTAATTTAACATTCGATATACAGTTTGACTCACTTTTAAATTTCGAAAGGGCATCTTTTGATCGGTTTCTTTCTGGTCACAAAGAATACTAATTAATCATATAGATGGTCTCTCGTCCAACTTAGAAATATCATATAACCATATTCAAACGATATATAGTGTCATTTAGACATTACTTTAACTCTTTCAAAGATCAAATAATATATAAATGTGGATTTTAGAAAATAGTAGTTCTCCAAATATCACACATAAAATGTACAAAAATTGTTATATTTCAAGACTAGTCTTTCATGATTATAAGATCGATTGGGCATATAAAGTTGTACGTAAGAAATCGATCTAAGAATTTATTTATTTTGTTCAAAGTAGAATAGTGGTTTCTAGCACTATAAAAATATTGACAGAGGTTTAGGATGTAGGTAAAAATTCTTAAGTTTTGACATCTTCACTTTGCTAGACTTACATTCAACATACACACATATAGTTGCATTTTCTGCGTAACTTTTTTTAATACACAATACATGTACGAGAAAGAATCTGCAGACTGCAAGTGAGATATGAGATATATAGAGATCAGTGTACAAAATGATGATATGATATGTAATTGTTTGCTTGATTATGGGATTGAAAATGTGCAAAAGCATACTTTTACCAAATGAGAATAATGTTGGATCCGTATTTGTAGGAATAAAGAATCACGTTTAGAGGTTGACTTCACAGTTCACTGTTCATAGGTCGGATGAATAAAAGAATCTTGTCAGAACAATCTAACTCTTATGATCTTTTCTTATGTACCGTAACTTTACAATAATGTAATTCGTATGTATGAATTAGCATTATAATTTTACCAACGTAAAAAGCATATGTGTAAGCACAGAAAATATTCTTTTGAGTACATATAATCTGCATTTTATATCAAAAAAAGAGAGAGAGGCATTTATGGATATCTAGTATTGCACACATAAATGTAGACGTGTAGAAGCAAAAGGAAGATGGAAAATAAATGTAAAGAAGAGAGGGGGAAGTGACGAGAAGCTTGTGAAGGATCCATGGGAAGTCTCTCTACACGTGGGCGGAATGACAAACTTCTTCTTTTCTTTTTCATCTACATCAAAGCTTACAATTTCCTCTCCTCAACAAACTTTTTTTGGGTAGCTAAAATCACATACAAAAAAATATTTGTTAATTGGATCTTTAATTCTTATGAATCGAAAATTTTGGGTTGGAATACAAATTTATCTAATCGTGACGCGGTTAAGTTTAGAACAGAAACTTTTTATTGGAGTTTGTACCCAAATTTACAATAGATATTCAACTGGGTGGGAAAGTTAAAATACTTTTTATGTAATTAAGGAGTATTCGGAGATTTTAATATCTGACTAATCATATTAGAATGTACCGAAGAATATATATCTCCGAAAAAATGAATATTTTTATCATTACATTTGCGCATTAATCATCACAACAATAAAACTCCAATCCTAATCTTTTATCAATATATTTGTAGTGTCCAGCTATAATTGATAATCACAACAATAAAACTCGAATTCTAATCTTGTAGTCTATATGGTGATTTTTCAATCACTAGATCATCAAAGTTACATTAATTCGCGAGTAAAATCAAACAATGAAACTTAGTTTGGAATATACCGGTCCAATACTTTGTAACTGTATAGTTTACATTTTGGAAAGATTTTCTAACTACAAATGATAATAGAAGAATGATGTAAAAAACGGCTCAACTAACAACGCTATTCATGGCTTCACGGGGTCGGATGTGTATCGCAAACCAAGCAAAGTAAGGACCACTAAAATATAGTTTTAAACATAAATTAAGTCTTTGATTCGAATCTAAAAGAGATATATGTAATTTTAGGCTAAGAGATGATGCCCCGTGATTCCCGTTGAGGAAAAAAAAGAAAGGAAAGAAATAGGTGTGTGATGGGGTCTACATCAGAGACAGCTGAGCAGTCACACGCATAGTAATCCTAATTTATTCGTCTATCTACCACTCTCTTTTTTGCCTTAACCATTCAATTCCATGCAAAACCCTAACCCTTCATTATCTCTTTTCTTCAATTTCTACCAAACAGGTTTTGATCTAGTAATATTTGAGAGTTCTACTCAAAATCATTAGTTCAAATCCACTTAGAATGAGTTATTTACGTTTTAAAATTCACAATATTCAAATGGTTTATAAAAAACAAAAACCTCATTATCTTATTGACCTCCTTTTTGTGGAAACTATATCTATATGTTAAATCGTGTTAAGCTATTTGCTGTAATTAATTTTGGAGAAAAAAAAATTGATTATTACAATTAGATGTTTTAAAAAAAAAAAGATCATTACAATTTTATATAGTAACTTTTTCTTTTGTAGATACATATGAGAACTCGAACATCAATAAGATTGTTCTAATATTATATACGGCTTAGACTTAAGAGTTTATTGCAAGTATTATTATTCTTCAAAATCAACTCATGTGATTGCACTTGATCATTACGATACTGAATATAAATAAACTTTATATGCATTGGAAGATATAAATTTTTTTTTTATTATTATTTTTATAGAGTTTGTCTGTTTACTTTGATAAAGTAAGATTTATGTATAGAATAAAAATTTATCGATGTCACGTACTGATCGATCTTCTAAATAATCGTGCAAACAAAAAAAGAGGTGGAAAAAATTAAGTAAAATTATAAATAAAAAAATCGAAGATCTTACGAAAAAGACAATGATCTCGATCATCAATGAGCTTGGACATTAATTGACAAAAGTCTTCATTCAAGTTCTTGGAGTTCAAATCCTAATTCCGACAAAACTACTCTGAGTATATTATATTGTCTTAATTCTAATTTAGTATTAAATTATTATTTTTATGGAAACCGCATCTTACTTTCATCAAATTTTAAGTTCTTGCTGTTTTGTTTGTTTCTAATCTCAAATAACGTCTAAATTTATACTAATATTATTCATAGGGGACTGTTGGTCCCATTTTTATATATATATCTCCATTTGTATTCCAAAGGTTAAACTAAGAATGCTAATTAGAAATAGGCTACAAAACCTAAGTTATATTAAGCCTTGATGACACAATAATATATAATATGTGGTAGAAATTTTTTGGTATGTTATGGGCAAGTATATCAATTTATCTCTTTTAAATTAATAATTTTGTTTCTCCATGCATAATGCACACATATAACAATAAAGTAGTACAAATATATATATATAAAGAGCTGTCTATAGAAGAAAAGAGCCAAAATCAATTAGCTGGGAACAGAAAAGAAACACTTTTTAACATTTGCAGCAAGATTTAGGTGAGGATTTGTCTACATGCCCCGGGAAGAGAGAGGAGAGAGTCTGAAGTGTATCTTGATCTAGGGTTTCTCATCGACACAAACCAAAACTCCATGCTTTGAACGAAGCAGAATTCATCTTGTCTTTTTTCTCTTTTATGTCAAACCAAAAGATTGATATATCTACTTCTTCCAAAACCTAGAGCCTTTATATAATCTCCCTTTGCAATTCCTTTTCTACTTTTCTTGTGGATAAGAAGTAAAAATGATCCCAAATATAGAGGAAGGCAAGAAGACTGAGAGAGAAAAAGAGAAGGAGGAGGAGGAGGAAGAAGAAGAAGGCGAAGAGAGTAAAGCTTCCAGCAATAGCACAGTGGAAGAGAGGGATAAGAAGACAAAGGTGAGGCCTTATGTGAGATCTAAAGTCCCTAGACTTAGGTGGACTCCTGATCTTCATCTTCGCTTTGTTCGAGCGGTCGAAAGGCTTGGAGGTCAAGAAAGTATGTCCTTAGCTTACTATTTATCTCCATCGACTCTTCCACATATCAAGCTTAAGCAATTTCTTAATTTTTCTTATCTTAATTGTTCTTGTCAAATATTTTTTTTTCTTGATATGTGTTGAATCTTTTGATATGTATAGGAGCAACTCCAAAATTGGTACGTCAGATGATGAACATCAAAGGGCTTAGTATTGCTCATGTCAAGAGCCATTTACAGGTACTTGATTTACATACATACTTATATCTATGTGTTGTATCGTTGATTATTTTGTTCATAAAGATCTTCAAAACTAGACAAAAAAAATTTCTTTATAATACTTCTTCTATAATTATGTATTGGGGGAATTTCAGATGTACAGAAGCAAGAAGATGGATGATCAAGGTCAAGGTATTTGCTTATTTCTATTTTTGTTTATTATTTATCACGTTATATATCTATGTCAATAGAGTATGGTTTTGTTTGTTAGATCATATACCCTAATAAGATATCGTTAATTGTTGCAGCCATAGATGATCACAAACATTTCATAGAGTCTTCTACGGATCGAAATATTTATAAACTAAGTCAGCTACCGATGTTCCGGGGCTATAACCATAACCATGATTCTCCATTCAGGTTCATACTATTTTTTGTAAATATAGAATTTTATGTGCTTCATCATGTGATTAATATTCTAGTTTTTATATTTGCTTTGAATATTAAATGAGATGTCTTCCAACTTTTTTGGAATAGATATGCAAGCAGAGTTTCAAATGCTCCATTGTGGAACTCTAGCTCTCACGAAACAAATC
This sequence comes from Aurinia saxatilis, assembly GCA_900406295.1. NCBI lineage: Eukaryota > Viridiplantae > Streptophyta > Magnoliopsida > Brassicales > Brassicaceae > Aurinia > Aurinia saxatilis. Next base: position 16,019 of record OVAP01000850.1, read on the forward strand.
GGAGTCTGGTAGACCAACTTAGGCCAGGTTTAATTCGCGGCTCATCAGTTAGCAATAACATTCGCAGCAGTGCTGAATACTGGACTAACAATAGGTCTTTCCAAAACCTCTACTCTTCTTCAATCTCAAATCACTTACCCAAACTACGACACAATCATCAAGAACGGACCGATTCAGTCACATTCAACAGCATTCAAGAACGTCCAAGAACGTGTGAAAAGTTCAAGATCGGTACTGAAGAGAGTACTAATCATACTTATGGTAACAAGGCAACGGGCAAAAGAAAAGCAACTACGAGCATTGATCTTGATCTTGATCTTTCTCTTAAGCTAAGACGACCAGAGACAGAATCAGCAGCAATAACAACGGATCAAACGTTGTCTTTGTCGCTATGTTCATGGAAAACAACGACGAATGAAGACGATCGGACGGTTAAGATTGGACAGGCAAGTACTTTGGATCTGACTCTATGAATTATATAGTTAAGAATGAGACAAATTCTAAGTGAGATCTTGAGGTACTTATCCTATATTTTAATATTCAGTATCTTTGTTGTTAATTATTTCTGTATTCTCTAATTTATTAGAAAGTAAACAAAAAAAAGTTTGAATATATAACCATTTTGAGTTTGTTTGATACCGCCAATTTGTATCATGGCATATATAAACAAATGTTACTAGCTACTTATATAGTGATTCGATTTTTGCTGTCTCCTTCTCATGCAACCCCTTATATGTAAAAATATAAAAGAAGTCGTTTTCTCTTCTTAACTATCCCACATATGATAGAAAAATCAACTGGTTGCACATATATAAAATTAGGTGGAATCTGACATTATTCTAAAATTTCACCAGTTGTGGAAAAAAAATTCCACTCATTCTACTGGGAAAAATTGAATTTGTGAACAAATGGTAAAGAAGTTGTTTCTCTACTTTTTCTAAGAGGAATAAGTGGAACAAAATTATTACTCTATCATTCATATTCAACCCATTTTATTTCATCAGGTCCTAACTTTTTTTTATGTACAACCAGTTGCACCGCACCCAACTAATCACAGTAGATCACACCATCATTAAAAATGAAATATCCACTCTATCCGATCATACGCCTTAGACGTATCAGTTTTTATCGGCATAAAATTTTCAGAAATCATAGGCCGAGTCCATAAGTCATGTACAAGCTCGTGAGCAATAAGAATGTTATCAGATATCAACTGTTCCGAGACACACACAGATAGTGTAGGAGAGACAATCTAGGGAAGAAAAGGTTTCAATCGTTGATCAAGATCTTTGACACGATTTTATATAGGATTTTATAGACCAATATGTCGTATCTCCTTCATAACAGTCGGATTCTCAACCTTAGAATAAGACAAATTTATTTAAACTTATTTTTAACCTAAATCCTTATTTTTCAAGCAACATATTTACAACCAAACTTTTACAGCATTAAAATCCACAATAAAATTACTACAACATGAAAATCAACAACCACAACAAAAAAAACCTATCACATGATTTGTACATTAAAAAAAAACTAGAGCTACAACCATAACCAATCGAGCCCAAAATAAGTAGTTTTTAAAAAAGAATGTAACAAGTAAAACAACTGTGTGATTTTAAGCAAAAAAACAACTAATAAAAATAAATGGAGGGTGTAAAAGATAATAAACAATCTTAATTTGCTGAAACAAAAACATTAAGCAGGTGAGGATCAAAGCTAGACCTAGTGATTAGTTTAAGCATTATTTTCCTCAAAACGTTATTGCACTTTCGATTTGACTAGCACAAAATTAGAGTGGAGAATACTAATTGATTGTAGAATTAGAGATAAGTGGGGTAGTTAGATTAAGTGGGTTGGTCAGATTATTTGTTTATTTAAGAGGAGATCTTGGTTTACCTTCGCTTCATCTCCAAAACGAAAATGGCAGCAACAGAACACAACATAATCCCAATCTTCTCCAGGATCCGTCTGGCAACTCCCTCCGACGTGCCTTTCATCCACAAACTAATCCACCAAATGGCCGTGTTCGAGGGCATCCCTAATCTCTCCACCGCCACCGAGTCGAAACTCGCTTCCACTCTCTTCAACTCTTCTCCTTTCCAGTCCTTCACCGTCTTCCTCCTCGAAGTCTCTCGCTCACCATTCACAACTTCTTCATCTCCTGACTTCACACCGTTACACAAAACCCATAACCTCGAACTCCCCATCGATGACCCTGAGAGACACAGTTTCACTCCTGATACGTTGAGTGATGTTGTGGTTGCTGGGTTTGTTCTGTTGTTTCCCAACTACCCGAGTATCTTGGCCAAGCCTGGGTTTTATATTGAGGAACTCTTTGTGAGGGAGCCGTATAGGAGGAAAGGGTTTGGGCGTATGTTGTTGAGTGTAGTGGCTAAGCAAGCCGTGAAGATGGAGTATGGGAGAGTTGAATGGGTTGTGTACGATTGGAATGTTAATGCTATTAAGTTTTATGAGCGGATGGGTGCTCAGGTTTTGCAGCAGTTGAGGGTTTGTAGGCTTCCTGGTGATGCTCTTCAAGCTTTTGATCAGGATAACATCTAAGGTTTTGATGTCTTGATGATGATGAGAGGGTTTGGATCTACTTCTCTTTTGCTTCAAGTTTGTACCTTTATCCTCTTTGTGGAATGGAAGTGTGGGCATTGATGTGATGATGATGATGGTTGTCTTTACATAACATAATCTTATAAAACATATGCATGACACTAATAGCATGTATAGTACGTATAGATGTCAAACATGAAAACTTTATATCAAATGAAGTTAGAATTTACGTTAAGTCTATCACGCACAACGTTTAAGTATATGGCAATTTCAAGATAAAACCTTTATCCAAAAATATTTATAAAACTAAAAGAAAAATAACACAAGATAAAACTTGTAATAACTCTAAAATTCCAATCACTAACTTTTCAAAAGATAAACAAAAATATTTGCTAAAACACACACAATCAGACTATCAAGCTCAACCAAATAATGATGGTTTAGTGGTAAATGATCCCTCAACAAAACATAAATTCGCTTATCAAATAATTTTACAACTAGTTGGTCTATGGAAATGGTGATGTCATGTTATATATCCATTAAAATTTGGTGATTGGTATCGATGGTCTAGCATCACACTTGCAGCAAATTTGATGACTACCTGATTTGCCAAGGTGGGGATAAAAACCAATTTCCAATTGCATATAGAATGCAAGTGCGGTAGAACCTTATGCAATAATGTGCGAAAAGATGGAAATCTTATCAGATGGGAGACCATGTCCACAACCTATGCCAAGCTAATCTAAAAAATAATGTTATGATAATAAAAGGTAGCTGTGGACTCGACAGTCCAGAATAAAATTCAAAAATCAGCTTCTAAACGTAAGCATGCCCTAAAAAATGGAGGGCTTTGCCTTCCTCTTTCGTATTCCCAACAAATATACTCGTTCATGGGTGATAAACCAGAAACTGTGGCAAATTGAAGGGCAAACAATGTTTGTAGCAAAGTGGGAACCGGGACTAACTCATACAAAACCGGAACTGACTAGTGCTCCCATTTGGTTGGAACCGAGGAATGTACCGTTTCAATATTTCAACGAGGATGGTTTGGAATACATTTCTAGTCATGTGGGGGACCCCAAATTCCTTCATCCAAGCACTGCAAATAAGACCAATTTGGAAGTGGTGAAGGTCTTTACCATCCTCGATCCAAGAAAATCATTACCAGAGGCGGTCAATGTCCAATTCGAGTCATGAGAGCTTGGACGTGTTCTGGTATCCAGTCCATGGATGCCTCCGGTATGTAGCCACTGCAAGGAGATCGGACATAGCATAATGACAAGGGTGAAACCTTGGCCAAGATCAATTCCTTGACTAACTATCAATATAGTATAGCTAATAGTCGAATCCACAAATCTTAAAGTTTACACTATAATCTAATAAATTATTTAACTTAGCTAAGATAATAAAAAATGGGGGTTTTGTATTCTAATTTTTCTATGATTTAAATTCAATAAATAAAAAAGACGTTAGACCTAGGAAAAATCTTATGAATTGTGAACAAATATTAGACATCTAATTGGTTTTAATTAAGAACTTTCGTGGCATCAATCACTTTCCTAAGCAATCTAGATATCTAAACTCTCGCATGAATCTAGAATTTGCTAGGAAGCACTAAGAATGGGTTTGATAAGTCTATAATTTGCATTAGCATCAGCTTTTGTTGGCTAAGGACAAATTGTTCATCTATTGTAGATCTAGCAACCTAAAACACTTTTGGTGATTAGATTAAACTGATTATCATAAACTAGGCGATCAATCTAGTTTAAGCATTATGACTAACAATAGATGAATGAATCAATATACTAACCTATTTGTGTCTAGTCATTTGAATCACAAAACCATAGAGATCCCTAAATCTAACTATAAAACTACTCAAACATAATTGAAAAACACAAAAGCATAATCATAAACAAAAGAATAACTGAAATAAAACTTGTATTAAAATGAAATTAAATAGATAAAGGACAAGAAAACTTCTCCACAAATGTGATGAAAAATCTTGAATCCAAATCTTAAAATAATAAAGCAAAAGAATAACAAAATGAAGAACAAAGAGAATGAAAAACAAAAGCAAAAAGGGAAAGAGAAATGTAGAATGAACAATAGAATGAAACTAAAGAGAAGGCTTGTTGTGGCTGAAATGAAACCTCAACACTGATTTACGGATCCAATTTTCGTCCATGATGAGAGAATTGAGGAGTGATTGGAGAAAATCTTGTGATTGACAACTTTCCAAGTTTGGCATTCGGATGGAAATACATATCTTCAGTAAAACAATCATATCTTCTTAACCGCTAATCAGAATGACTTGAAGCTACCTCCAAAATGAAGCTAACTCAATTTTCTATCTCGTATCAAAATTTGAGATTTAAATTCCTACGGTAAGGCCTTCATATGATACGATCTGTAAGGCATTTAAGAGTGGTTATGCATTGTCATTTCACTTGTTTGCCTCCTTTTGCCTCAAATCTTCATTCCAAAGCTTCAATCCATACTCCAATGCATTAAGCACCTGTTAAGATTCTAAAAAAAACCAAAAGACTCGAAAAACAAAGGAAAATCAAGTGTTAAAAGTTGTAAAAATTGCAATATATCTGTGTACTAAAGCTCCAATACGGTGTATACCTTGTAAGTCTACCACCCATGATTCAGATAAATGTCCAAGGGCAAATGGGAGGCCTAGCGGACAGAAAACTGAGAAGAATGAACAGAAGGAAGTATTAACGTGGAAGGAGAAAAAACGGAGGGAGGATCCGGCAATAGAGAAACAAGCGACCACCTCTGAAAATGGTCAACAAAGTAATACTCCTTAGGACTTGGGCAGAGATACTAGTGTTTCTACAACGGTTGAGTTGGGATCAGAAACCTCTCATTCGGCACATATGTACTCACCCGAGAACAATACTGGGGAGCTAGAAGCAGACTCTTCTGATGTTGATTCAAAAACGATATATGACTCTCAAGAGGATGACGGTTATCTGGAAGTGGTGTCAAAGAGACATCAAAAGATGAACCGGAGCAAGGGCCCCAAACACCTTTAATATATGTATACATATATTTTTTGCTGGAACGTCCGCGGATTCAACAAGATTAACCACCACAGCGGATTCTTAAAATGGTTTAAGCTGAACAAGCCAGTTTTTTGGAGTTTAATAGAGACACATGTAAAGGAGCCAAAGCATCAAAAGTTCGTAAACGCTTTACTACCCGGCTGGTCTTTTGAAGGGAATTATGAGTTCTCAGAGTTAGGAAAAATATGGATTCTATGGCACCCGAGTGTCAAGGTAACAATTCTCGCAAAATCACTACAGACGATATCTTGTGAGGTGACATTGCCAGATTCCAATATCTCGATGGTGTATTCTTTTGTGTGTGCGTCCAATGAGGAAACTGCAGGAAGAGATTTTTGGGAGGAGATCATCAATTTGGCTGTGGATCAGAGAGTGCAAGATAAGCCTTGGGCAGTTATGGGAGATTTTAATCAGACCTTGTATCCAAATGAACATTCCAACCACCTGTTTCTCAATATTAACTCTGCTACCAGAGAGTTTCAGAATTGCTTGTCTTGTGCAGGACTAGTAGATCTCACTTATAGAGGGTCTACATTTACAAGGTGGAATAAGAACAAAACAAATCCAGTGGCCAAAAAGCTAGATCGAGCACTAATAAACGATCAATAGATGCAGAAGTTCCCTTTGTCTTGTGCTATGTTTGGAGAGGCAGATTTCTCGGACCACACACCGTGTCAATTATCGATGGACTCCTCCTTACCAAGACAGAAGAAGTCTTTCAAGTTTTACAACTTGCTTCTCAAACATAGCAAATTCTTACAACTGGTAAGGAGCGTTTGGTTCTCTCTCAATATTATGGGATCCTCTATGTACAGAGTAACAAAGAAGTTAAAGGCGTTGAAAAATTCCATAAGAAGTTTCACCTTCAACAACTACTCGGAGTTGGAAAAAGGTGTCAAAGAGGCACATACCATTTTATTGGAAACCCAAAGCAGACTTTTAAGAAACCCATCTCAAAGTACAGCAGCATAAGAGGCCCAAGCCCAACATAAATGGCAAGCCTTAGCGAAAGCAAAGGAATCACTTTTTCCTCAGAGATCTTGGATCAACTGGTTACCAGAAGGTGATGGGAATACGTCTTATTTCCATCGAATAGCTTCAACAAGGCAATCAATCAAATCACATTCATTTTCTTGTGAATATCCATGGAAACAGATTTGAAACTCAAGAAGAGATCTCCAGCCATTGTGACGTCTATTTCGAAGAGTTGTTGGCCACAAATATTCGAGACCCGGTTTTCACGCAGGAGGACGTTTCTTCTCTTCTTGACTACCGGTGTTCAATTGCTGACAAGACCACACTACAAGCTGAATTTCTAAGGGAGGAAATAAAATCAGCTTTCTTTACACTGCCAAGTAACAAGGCGTGTGGTCTAGACGGTTTCACAACAGAGTTTTTCAAAGAATGTTGGGATATAGTGGGGCCTGAGATGGTTTCAGCAGTGACAGAGTTCTTCCACTCGGGTAATATGCTAAAGCAGTGGAACTACACCACGATAATGCTACTGCCTAAGATACCAAACGCCGCAAAAGCGACAGAATTTAGGCTCATCTCTCTGTTGAACACAGTTTATAAGGTAATAGCAAAGCTCATTGCGGGACGATTGCAAAATCTACTGCCTAAGGTGATTGCTCATTCTTAATCAGCGTTTCTACCTGGAAGATTGCTTTCTGAGACGTCTTGCTGGCAACAGAGATTATTCAAGGTTACAATCGAAAAAGTATCACTCAAAGAGGAATGTTGAAAGTAGATCTTTGGAAGGCGTTCGATTCCGTTAAATGGGATTTCTTAATCAGTGCCCTTAAAGTTATTCAGGTACCTCATAAGTTTCTGAATTGGATTTATCAGTGTATTTTTTAACGCCTTCTTTTGTAATCTCTGCCAATGGACAAATTGGAAATACGTTCAAAAGCACAAAAGGGTTGCGCCAAGGAGACCCGTTGTCCCCTTACTTATTCGTTATAGCTATGGAAGTCTTTTCAAATGTTCTGAAATCCCATTACGAAGATGGATCTATTGGCTACCACCCGAGAACAGAATCAGTTAGAATTTCCCATCTTATGTTCGCTGATGATGTTATGATTTTCTTCGATGGGAGAGTTTTTTCTTTACATGGGATTCATGAAGCTCTAGATTTCTTTGGGAGTTGGTCAGGTTTAGAGATGAATAAATAGAAGACAGAACTATTTTACGGGGGTTTGAATGATGTGGAAGCCTCCGGTTTGGCAAACTTTAGTTTCACAATTGGTTCTCTACCAAGACGTTACCTTGGCCTACCTTTAATGCACCGGAAGCTTAGAATTGCAAAATACTCCCCACTGATTGACAAAATTGCCATCAGATTCAACACTTGGGCTGTGAAAAGCTTATCTTTCTCTGGGAGGCTGCAACTTATTGCTTTTGTAATTTCAGGAACTGTTAACGTCGGGATTACAACTTTTACACTACCAAAGAAGTGCATTAAAATGATTGAGAGCTTGTGTTATAGGTTTATTTGGTCAGGCGGGATAGAAAACGGTAAGAAGGCAAAGGTTTGCTGGCGAGATGTATGCCTACCGAAAGAAGAAGGAGGCCTAGGCTTAAAAAGTTTTTTGGCTTGGAACACAACGTTGTCTTTGAAGCAGATTTGGCTAATGTTTAAGAAAGGGGGTTCACTATGGGTGGCTTGGAATGAGACACATCATCTTAAAGGGCAGAGCATCTAGAAAGTGGAAGCTAAACCTGGTGACTCATGGCTTTGGAAATCTTTACTAAAATTGAGGCCGTTAGCTCACCATTTCATAGTGTGTACGCTAGGAAATGGTAGTAGAGCTAGTTTCTGGTATGACTTTTGGACAACCTTTGGTCCTCTCACTAACTACTTTGAGCAACAAGGCCCGCGAAGTCTGAGAGTGCCTGCACATGTGAAGGTAAGGGATGTGTGCAATGAGACTGGATGGCTACTAAACCCTCCAAGATCAGACACTATTTTGGCTCTACAAACTTACCTTACCACAATCAACTTACCTTCCCTTTCCTTGGAAGACGAAAACTATATTTGGAAGGTGGGAGATGAATCCTTTAGAGACTACTCGGCCAAGAAAACATGGGATTCTCTACGGCCGCGTGCAGGTAAAAAATCATGGTCGTCGACAGTTTGGTTTAAGGGAGCTGTCCTTACACATGCATTCTTCATGTGGACAGCTCAATTAAACTGAATCCCGACGAGAGCAAGATTAGTGGTGTGGGGAATGCAAGTCTCTCATTTATGTTGCATATTCTCAAATGCGATAGAGACCCGGGAACATCTGTTGCTCTCCTGTGAGTACATCAAAAACATCTGGCAAGCGATCTTTATAAGGTTGCGCATGCCACACACGACTTTGCACTCTTGGGAGGATCTACTACTATGGACAAACTCACAAGCACAAAGTTCTTCATAAACTTTGTGAAGGATAGTGGCACAATCGGCCATCTACTACATTTGGAGGCAACAAAATAATTGCCTACATAATCAACAATATGTCCCTCCCTCAATTATCTACGGAAAAATCGATCGATAGGTTAAGAATACAATCACCGCAAGAAGAACCAGAAGACACTTTCACGACTTAATGGTTCACTAGATAATTTGATTTCATACTTTTAACTATCTTGTTTCTTATTTCTTTTTGGCAAAACTCCAAGGTTCAGTAATATGTAAACCAAACTTTTTCATTTGCATTATGAATATTAACATTTTAGCAAAAAAAAGTAAACCATGGGCTTATGAAATAGTGGTGCGACGTAACTTTACTTATTATGCACTTTATTTATTTTCTATAATTTTATAATCAGTATTTTAAAGCTAAAATATCACCGGTCAGAAATTATCACTATCACTATCTTTTATCATCGCGAAGGATTTTCCAAAGGAAAATTCCAGAGAAATAAGGTACTTTTATTGGGTTAGTATTGGGCTTTCATAACCCTTTTTTTTTTTTTTTAACTCCTTCATAACCATTTTGAATGGTCCACCTTTGAATAGAAAAACCATTTAAATTTCTAGAGTGGTGGGTGGTCTTACCATTTATAATTGATCTTACATATCATAAATTTTGTGCTTCTCGGACTGACTCTCTTAAAGACAACATAAATGGGCGGATCCATTGTTATAATTTTCCGTTGGATAATATGATATGGATAAATATACTCAACTTTATATATCCACTAATCACATATATATAATCATATCCTTTTTTTTAATCACATATACCCATCTCTTTTTATTTTAATATCATTATACCCTTCATTTATGAAAACTATTTTTCATTATAAATGATATATTTGTTAGGGTTTAAGATTTTATGATTTAGGGTTTAGTAAAATTATAGAGTTTTTGATTTACTTAGGGTTTAAGATTTAGGGTTAAACCCTTATAAACTTAGGGTTTAATATTTAATAACTATTAGGATTTAATTGTTATGATTTAAGGTTTATATTTTAGGAGGTTAGAGTTTATCAGGGGTGGAAAGACTTTTTAAGGTTTAGGATTTTAGGGTTTAGGGTTTTTAAACCCTAAACCCTAAATCTTAAACCTTAAAATCCCATAAATAATTAATATTTAAATAGGGGTATTTTAGATTTCGTACAAGAAAAATAACTAAAAAAAAAAGGTGGATATATGTGATTAATGAGATAAAAAATGGGTATATGTGGTTAAACCGCACATAAATTTATGTGAAACCTTGAAATTACAATTTAAAGTTCAAACTACATTAAACTGATACTTAAACTGACTTCAAACTTAAATTTTTCGTTTTCAAAAAGATAATAAACATCGCACGTTATTAAATTTTCCTTTCAATTTATTATCGTATAAAATTAATCTTTTGAATATATAATGTGTATAGTTGTGAGTTGTGAACAAACTGTCTAACTCTAAGAACATTGATCCAATTGTATCTCTAATAACATAATGACGAAGTTTATTCCATAAAATGATGGTACATATATTACTTTAATTTTTTTATTGTCAACCTGTAAATTGATATGGTGGTACATATATCCATATGAAATTGAATTGACGTGTTTAATAGTAGAACAATGCTCATGTTGTTTATTGAATCTATATAGTACCTTCGACGTGCCAAATACAACGTTCGACCCAGTATCAAAATTTCAAACAAAAAATGAATTTTTGCTTCTTAAACTTTTAATTCGATCTGTCATCTTCAGTATTAAACATGGCCGCACGATCAAATTAGGAATCCTAATTATAGTCCTAGCCAGTAGAATGTAAACCAATCTATTAAAATATATATGATTATGAACTCATAAGACCTAAGAGGGACATGTGAAGTGAACGAATACTAGCTAGCTAGCTGGTGGTAAAGAAGTGTAAACATAGCTTTTAATAGTTTCAAAAAAAAAACAAAACACATACTGTAACTTTTAATGATGCACACATTTATGTACTAACGTTAAAAATTTAAACTTATTTAAATATAACAGCTTTTGTCCCCAATAATTTTTTAAAAAAATTTAAATGTAACAGCAACCCGAAAATATATTTAAAATACAATATAACATAACTTTAAAAGATCACCTTTCTTATTTGTGCTTGTTTGTCATCACAAATTATTTTTATCCTTCCAAAAGACTAAAACCAATGATTATCTTCATTCAGAATTTGATGTCTTCTCCACATTTCCCATTGTTGGTTAGTATTTAACTATTTATTCAATAAATTCAAATAATCTAAATTTTATCAAACAGTGTTTTTTAAATGATTTTTTGGTATATATTATTTCTAAGCATTGTAAAAGATATATGTCGTACGGAAATTTTGTCCAATGTTTGCTTCTCGTTTCTGAAATGAAATTACAAAAGCAAAAGCATGATTTCTAAAAGAAACAGCTTGATGATGTATTGAAAGCTCTGGTTCCATTTAAATTTTTTTATTTTCTATTTTGAAAAAGGAAAAAACAGAAAATAATTAACAAAATAGAAAGATATTCATGATATTTTATTAACTCAATTAAAAGATCCTAAAAGCTGCTATGGAAGCTCTCTCAAGACCTATGACTTGGTCGAAGTATAAGTACTTGCTTCATAACATTCAGCACTTGACCGTAAGCTTCAAAAATGTTAGTTTCAAGTTAGTGCATCCAAATGTGAATAAGGCCGCTACAGACATTACGAAGAGTGTGTGTTGTGTAAAGTTCGATTTCAGTTATACATGGTTATATGTGAATCTACATGGCTTCTAGAAAAGATACACCAAAAGGCAACAACTGATATATTTGAGAATCACAAATATACCAAACTTTACATATCTACTAACCACATATAATCACACTTCTTTTAATCACATATATTCACCCTTTTTTTATTTTAATATCATTATACCCTTCATTTACCAAAGTTATTTTCATTATAAATGATATAGTTGTTAGGGTTTAGGATTTTGGGATTTAGGGTTTAGTAAAATTATAGAGTTTATGATTTACTTAGAGTTTAAGATTTAAGGTTAAACCCTTATAAACTTAGGATTTAATTTATAATAACTATTAGAGTTTAATTATTAGAATTTAAGATTTATATGTTAAGGGGTTAGGGTTTATTAGGGGTGAAAAGATATTTTAGACTTTTTACAAGAAAATGAAGGAAAGTGGTTATATGTGATTAATAATATAAAAAAATAGATATATGTAGTTAAGCCCTGATATCTACAAACTTTTTTTTGCCCCCTTGTTTTTTTTGAAAATAATAAAATCAGACATTATAAAGAAAAACGATGATTCTAAACATGTAGCAATATAAATCGTTAATATATTCTACATTGTGGAGAGTGTAATTTTAGTTTCTTTATCTCCTCCATCGTGATTTGTGAACTAGAAAGCTGGTCCCAAATATCAATTTTTGGTACCTTAATTGTTTGATAAGGTTATTAATCAGTGGGAAACAATATTGGTTTATAAAAAATATAATAATAATATATACGAGGATGAAAATGAAGTTTTTTTTTTGTCAACTATTACAACACAAATAACTTTTTCGTTATAACGCCGGATCGAACCCGGGATACTAAGTAGTCATACTGTGACTTTGGCCACTAGACCAAGGGACTCTTGGCAGATGAAAATGATGCTTTAAATGTATGCTTTTGAATCTTATGTTTTTCTTGTTTTATTGTTATTTTACTTCATTTGGAGAAATCTTGTTTTCTTGTCTATTCTTTTTAGAGAAATTTTAAGAAATGCCCCTTTTAATATGTTCCTTTCAAAAATACTCTCATTTATCTTTCAAACATACTTTTTTGGATCTAGGGTTGATTTAAAGTTTAGTTTAGAGCTTAAATCTTGTAGGGTAAGGATTTACTGTTTTACAAACTATTTGAGTTAATGTTTGAGGTATTAAGATTTATATTTTAGGAGTTTTAGATCTATTAAGAATTAAAACTTTTTTTTAGGGTTTAGAATTTTAGGGATTTAAGGTTTTAATCATAAACCCTAGATTTTAACCCTACAACCCTACAAACATTATATAATATTTTAAAATATTAAAAATAATAATTTAGATTGAATTTAGAT
>OVAP01000851.1:0-29204 GCA_900406295.1 Aurinia saxatilis
ACCTAAACCTAAAAACATGTATTTATACAGCCAAAACACGTTTTGGGCCTTTTGTGGGTTTTCCATAACTTCTGGGCGGTTTGTGCAATAAAAGAAAAGTTTTATTTGTTGTTTGTTCCCCCAGAACAACATGTCTTCACTAAAATGGGCATATCTCTTCAACCGTGAATCAGAATGAGTTGAAACCACCACCAAAGTGAAGTTAACTCAATTTAATATCTTGTGTCAAAATATGAGATCAAAATTATATCGGGAAGACTTCCATCTGATATGATCTTTGAAGCCCTTCTGACTGGTTCTGCATCATCATTTGCTAGTTTGCCTCCAAAAGCTCCAAAACACTCTAGAATGCTCCAAAATCACCAAATATGTGCTTTAACCTGTAAATACTACTAAAGACTAGGAAAACACCTAAAAGACTCGATAAAAAACTTTATATCGTGGTTAAAAACCATAAAATACACAATATATCAGGATTGTTGTTTGATTCTTATGAAGAGGCTATATTGTTGTTTGTTTCTTCTTCTTATGTTGAGGAAATGGTTTGATTGTTGTTGTTTGGTGGATTGTGTCTTAGGAGAGTTGAGAAGTTGGGTCGGATGTTGTTGGCAACTTGCACCATGGATCCTCCAACACCCAAGAAGACCAAACATGAACCGATGGTGGAGACTGAGACTGCTGGGGAGCCCAAGACTGAGAGCATGGTGAGTTTGTGATTTGCTCTAAAATAATTTGCTAAGACTCATGTACTCAAGTTTGCATCAGTGATGATAACCTAAGTTGTATTATGTAATGATTGTTACATGTTTGAAATGTATGTGTAGATTTGGTATGGTTATGCAAAGACTTTAATTGGAGGATCGCAGCCGAGAAGAAACTAAATATGGTGGTTGTAATCCCTACATTTTCGATCGGTCCAATACTTAGTTCAAAACCCACAAGCATACCTCTAAATTCTCTTGTCCATTCTCAATGGTTATAAATAGTTTTCACCACCACACAATTTCACAAATACATTTCCATTTTGTGTACATAATCCGAGTTTTATTAAATATCATAGGCTTCTAACTCAAAATCAATTGACAATGAGTAGATTGATGATATTATATTTATTATGAAGATTTTATTTCCATTTCCTATGTAAGACAATATACTTTAAACAAGTTCGGAACTGATATTGTTTGAATTATCAGAGGTTGTCGGAGAATATCCAAATTTTAGAGGAGGGTTTGTGAATGTATGTAGACGCTCCATGGAAAGACAAGTGGCTTATTGTGAGGATGACACATATCTTCACTTGACATTAATGATAATTTAATTAATAATAATTAAATAAATCAACTAATACATATATATATATATTATTTCCTACCATCCATAATTCATAACATCATTTTAAACTCACCTCCTTATGACTCTATAGTAATTAGACAATTATTTTTTTTAAACTATAGTAATTTGGTTTTAAATATATACTTATAAACAAAATATGATATGATAATATGACGTGATTTGTGGTAGCAAGAGTTGTTGAACCGACATGAGAAATAGGAATGAAAACCAAAACTCCATGTAAAATACACACAATAAAAGCTTTATCTAAATAAAATTAAATACCTAATTAAAAATACATTCACTCACAATAATATTATATGAGAACCAATTACGATGTTCAATTATTAAAAGAAAAATTCACAATGAAGTCATGCTTGTAATGTGGTTTCCCGAGCCTATAACATGGCTTGATAGTTTCAAATTTGGTTGGCTTTCTTTCACTTAAAATATATGTTATGGTTTTGTAATATTTTAAGGATTGTCAAGTTTTATGTTTTGTGACATTAATATAGTTACTTATTTAGATTAAATAATATGGACTTCTCAACCCATGGTTTTAGAGTGTTTCATGAGCCGCATCAGTCACCAACATTATTGGGAATTTCTTCATGTCTCAGTTCTTAGAATTATGTTCATTTGGTACTACATATCATTTAGATATATCCCTTGATGCTCGGTTCTAGGAAAACAAATTTTCCTCAATACATTTTTATTTTGGAAAAAAAAATTAAAGCTACAAAATCAAAAAACATTCTCTAGAAAATGTATTTTGATATTGTTTGCTTAATGAGAAAAAAATGACATGACGATGAATGGATTGTATCAATATTGACACTTATTTTTGTTTAGTTCTCTATATAGATAAATAATATTCGTGTAAAAAGATTCAGTCAGCTATCAAACTATAAATATTGATATCTTCATAGCTTTGCAAAATTTAAACAAACAATGTGCCTACACATCCATCATTTTACAGGATTTATCTTTCTTATAGAGAGGATAAATTAAAAGATAAATTATTGGCTATCATAATCTTTTAAATCTAATTGATTTTGAGTTTGCTTGGTAATATAGCCAGATGAAATTTGATTATTTGCATTTCAAATCACTGACTATATTTTTCTTTTCAATACCCCATTTGTCATCCATACTTACAAGCTACTGAAGTTTGTATGATTCGAAGTGGTATTCTCACAACTACTTTTCTTTGTAATATAGTGGAACTATCAAAGATTTAAACATTATGAAAGATCTATAACATTGTAGTGAAATATGATGTATACATAATTGTAAGTCTCAAGGAAAGGGTCTTTACTTGCCTTCAAAAGATATAAAAAATCGCATTTTGAAATGAAAAGAATAGAAAAGAAAAATAGATGACGAATTTCGATATATATACCCATGTCTAAACTATATAACCCTCATAATCACTCATATTTTTTGTTTTTTATGTTCTATTTTTTCTCCTTTTTGGATCGGAAAATGAATTTTATTAAAGAAGTAGCGTTTACAAAGACACAGCAATAGAGGAAAGAGCTCCTTAGGCTCATTTATCTGTCCCCAGATTCCATGCTCATCATTTAGTTGGTTTATTCTTAGGTGTAAAACACAAAAATACTAAGCTTATTATTATGACTGGTCAAGATACTATTACATACTATGTTTGTTACAATAACATTCTCTAGAGCCATTTAGATCTGAAAAACAAGCAAAAGGTAGTTCGCCTTTAGCTGCACAATAGTCTTTGCAACTCTCAGTATTACAGATCGTGGCAAGTGGTAACACCACGCGTTTTGAGTCAACGCATATGCACTTGTTTTGCTCACATTTGACCGTCGTGACACATTTTAAATGAACACAGTCAGAGACACTTTGGCAAGATTGTGCCATAATTTGAGTGCCTATAAAAACAATATGTTAATTATATACGATTATTACTATGGTCATATCATGAAGATAATAAAGATGATGAATGTAACTAAGGTATATATGATTAAGAAACTCTTACATGTTGAGAAAAGTACCAGACCAATGAAAATCAAAGCGGTTTTCTCCATTTTTTATTGAATAATTTTGTATTGTTCGTTTGTGGTTTTGATACTAATTAAAGTGGAGGATGGAGAGTATTTATATTAAAAATTCGTTCTTCTCATAGAATGTAAACTATATTTACTAGTCAGTGTTTTCATTTATTGTTATTACCCTAGTTTGGATTCTTTCGGCAACATTGACTAGAAAGAAAGTGAAAAATTTATACATTGTTTGAATTCCTCTGGTAAAGTGGAAAGTCATAAACACCTGCATATATATATGTAAAGAATAAAATCATGTTATATTTTTTGGTCTCCCTTTGAATAAGAATATCATGCTCATCTCAATTAAAAAAATTATCTTTTCTTTTCATGTAACTCATCCTTAGAGATCAAAATTATCTGACCAGTCATTTAGATTGTCAAACTATTAAACCGTTTGGAAATATTATTCTAAATATTTAAAATTGTTTGAGATGTTTAAATAATTATTTATAAAAACTTAAGAAAGTCTTTCCTATACATTATAAAAAATTCTTAATGAAACAAAAAAAAATCAATTTAGTCTAATTTTTAAAATAGCCTGATCAAAGATTACAATGAATGACATGATACATCAAACTATTATTAAGAGTATCTCCAATATATTTTTCTATTTCTTATTTCAAAATGGAGTTTGAAGAATGGTTTTTGAAGAATGGTTGAAGATGTTTTAACAACTAGATACTTAAATAAATCTAAACAATAATCCAAATCACCATACCTCTAAGTACAAGATAAAAATTCATTCAACTCTTACCAACAATTTGAAACTTATATAAGAGACAAATGAAGAATAAATCTAAAGAAATAGATTTTTAGTCGGTTCAAATGTATTTTTCTTTACTTACATACCAAGTAAAGTATTTTAAATTATCTTCGAAAAATATAAAAAATAGTGTTTTGAAATGAAAAGAATAGAAAACAAAACAGATGACGAATTTTGATAAATACCCATGTCTAAACTAGGGTTTATAGTGTAAAAAAACCTGTCAACTAGTAAAAAATTGTAAGTTTACCCACATTATATTTATGATACACCAAAACACCATAATGTACAGAAAATCCCGCAAATAGTTTACGTTTATATTGATCGTTGACCAGATCAAAACGACATCGTTTTGATATTTCTATTTTAATCATTTCTTTTGCAAAATAGAAAATCAAACCCAGGTCCTTTAGCAAAGAGAACACTTTAACCAGACTATCATATTTTTGTTGAACATTACCACACATATATACTTACAGGGTCGGCCCAATAAATGTTAAAACACTTTGCGAAAGGCTTGCACAAGTATATAAACACTTTGATAATTTTTTTATTGAGATGAGCTTGTGCTTCTTGGGTTTTAGCCTTGGGCCGGGCTGCATACTTATATACTTAGATCGTCTTCACTCTTTCAACACTTTTCTCTGGTGAAAGAAGAATCGAAGTCGAGGAGGAGATCAAATTTACTGCCGCTTAAATAAGGATCCGAACCTTATTCATAAAATCCGAACACTGTCGGATCTGCTCCGTTGGCCAAAGGAATACCCGTCGCGAAAGCCTTTTCGGCTAATGCAGCACCGCAAGAAAAGCTTGTCGTCATCAAAACCAAGAAGAACCACTCCGTATTTGTGACCTCCTCATCGTCAGTATCATCTGTTGTAGCACCACCACGGGAGATCAGCGGTTTAATTTTTATCAACACTGTTTTCCGGTATTCCTGATCCGCTGGAGTAGAAAACGACGGTGAACTCGATCGCCTCTTCTGCTTGAGATTGTTTCCAAAACTCCAACAACGACGATTGAACACAAACATTAAATTAAATTATTATAATTTTGTGTTTTTTTCTTAATCATATAAGTATATATGTATAACTACATACAACGAAGACGTGGGGTTTCAGTTGGTTAGGTCATGAATAGATTTTGTGAATGACGTGAATTCAATTCCCCACTTTGTAGAAAACAATGTCTTTTTTCTCTGGTCAACACTCAATATAGACGTGGGTTATATTGCGGTTCCGTACGTTATAGTATTTTGGTGCACCATAAATGTGTTGTAGGTAAACTTGCAAATTTTTGCCGGTTGACAAATTTTTTTGCATTAAACCCTCTGACCTATATAACCCTCATAATCACTCTTTTTAAAAAAATTTTTTAATGATTTCTTTTTTTTTTCCTTTTTGGATTGAAAAATAAATTTTATTAAAGAACTAGCGTTTACAAATATATAACAGTAGAGCAAAGAGCTCTTTGGGCTCATTTATCTGTCCCCAAATTCTATGCTCATCATTTAATTGGTTTATTCTTAGTGTAAAACACAAAATACTAAGCTTATTATTAGGGATGTTTTGTAACAATGATCAAGATACTATTACATACGATGCGGGGTTTTCTGTACATTATGGTATTTTGGTGCACCATAAATATATTGTGGATAATAATATCATGCTTATCTCAATAAAAAAATTATCTTTCTTTTCATGTAACTCATCCTTATAGATCAAAATTATCTAACAATTCATTTAGATAGTCAAACTATTAAACCATTTGAAAATATCATTCTAGATGTTTAAAATTGTTTGAGATGTTTATATAATTATTTATAAAAACTTAGAAAATCTTTCCTATACATTCTAAATAACTCTTAATGAAACAAAAAAAAAAATCAATTTAGTCTGATTTTAAAAATAGTATGAAACATCAAATTATTATTAAGAGCATTTTCAATATATTTTTCTTTTCTTTTTTCTATTTCAAAATGGAATTTGACGGAGGATTCGAGATGCTCTAACAACTAGCTACTTAAATAAAATCTAAGCAATAATCCAAAACACAATCCCTCTAAGTACAAAGATAAAATTCATTCAACTCTTACCAACAATTTGAAACCTATATAAGAGATAAATGAAGAATAAATCTAAAAGTTACGTCGACACATCTATTTTGTTTTATCCCACACGGCCACAATATAAACTTCTTTGTAACCACATTATATATGAGTTTTACGATAGTAAAAAGGTCCAAATAAATACTTCAATGGAGGCATGTACATGCACCCTTACGATGAACTCCAGACACATACAAGATTCAGCACAATCTGAGACTGAGATGCATGCACAAACTTTTACAAAGATGTAAAGTTGAGTAGGAAGTCCATCAAAGGTGCATGCACAAACTTTTATTCTTTCAAATGGAAGTTTATATAAAAATATGTTAAGCATTCTCTCTCACTTTAACATTCTCGACGTAAGTTCTCATTTTGTTTTCGTCGATGGCCAACACACGGAAATTTCTCCAAGAGAAGGGAAAACTTGAAAAACATAGCAAACGGAAACTGGATTTTTAATTAAGTGCCCAAACAATAGATATAGTTGCAATTTTCTTTTGGTCTTAGCTTTATTTTTAAACAACTTTATTTGCTATATATTATAAATTATTTGTATTAATATTATAAACTTTTCATCATAACATTATCAGTGGTCCAAAATACATAAGTTTGGTTGCCTTTTAAGAGCATGCACAACCACCACGCACACAATTAGAGGGACATGTGATAAGTTTAACACAATCTGAGTTCTCTTTGCAAGGTATATGATATCCAAATCGTTTGACGCATGCACAATGACCATTCAGACACGCAAGATGCACTCCAGCTAATTCTAGACAATACACATGACAATCTGTGACCGTTTTGCATTCATCATAACTACTTATGCCTGAAAATAAAAAGAATTACTCATGAATCAAGATTATGAGAAAGATGAATACAATAGGAGAATGTAATTTGTTTAAGCTCTCATGTAGAAAAAAGCATAATAGTAATGAATATCAAAGCTGATTTCTCCATTTTTTTGTTGTGATTATGGTTTTGAGTTGTTTGTATATATGGCTAAATTGATGTATACAGAGAGAGACTACTCATAATTGTACTAAATTATATTTTCTTCTTTAACCATAACTATATGTTTTGGTAATGTATTTTACTGGTCGATTTTATTTTATTTTTTGTCAAATGTTAATTAGTATTTACATTTATTCTTAATTAATATTTCAATCTAACTTTTCAAATTTTTAAATGCTCAAATCTATATATAGTTTTAAAAAATATGAATCTACTAAATGAAAGAAAAGAGAAAGTTGAATAAAATCTTCTTTGCCAAAATACTTGCAGTTAAATATACTAATAATGTTAACATATAACACATTAAACTGGGTTCGAACTCAAACAATAACACAATAACGACACTATAACCAAAAAGCAATTTAGTTCATTTATATTTGAGCTTTTACTAAATTAAAATGTATTTTTTATATATTTAACTTTAAAATAAAATAAAATAATTTTTTTCTTATAATCAGTTAGTTTGGTTAATGAGGTCGGTTCATCAGATAACTCGGCACAAAAGTTTCTATGTTATTTGAGTTATACATAATTTGGTTCAGGTTCAAGTTTAGATGTTTTGTTGGGTATACCGAAATTTGGTCGGTTCTGTAATTATTACTCAGCATTGCTTCTTGTCAGCTTTGGTTTTCCATCACTTTCAGAACAGGTCCTTAGAAACTTCTCCCTTGTAATGGACTAAGGCCTTTAGAGCTTCTTTAATAAGATTTAGGTGTGCAGAAACAAGGATAAGCTTTAAGATAAACAAAAATGACAAAATTGTTTTTCCAGGCATAATTACCAAACCGACCATGAATCCAATGTTACAAGAACATAAGTCTTTGATCCTAAATAATAAGTTGAATCTTCATTTTCAACAATGCAAGGGAGATTAATTCCAAGTATTACCGGTTTACAACAAGAATCAGAAAGAGTCTTTACTTGGCTGCATATCTCAAGGTTGAGCCGGAGCTGGAACCACAGGTGGAGGAGACTGTTTCTCCTGCACTTGCGGTTGAGGTTGTGGTTGTGGCTGCGTCTCAAGATGTTCGGATTCTTTCTTTGCTTCAGGAGACTCAGAGCGTTTCAGTTCAAGTTCGGTGTCTTGCTCTGATGATGCAGCCTTTGGTGATTCAGACAAGTGAACTCTAGCAAACTCATCAACCACTTTCCTCTTATCCTCTTCTTCAGCCATACCGATCTTCTCTTTCGCCTTTTGTCCAACTTCTTCAGCAGCTTTAGCCACTTTGTTATAAGCTCCAGTGACCCACGTGGCTCCTGTGAGAACATACCGGTTCTTCATTATAGCTGTACCCGCATTGCTCACTGTCTGCTCAGCTGCAGCGATTGCTGATTTGGTTTTCTCTGAGACTTGGTACTTCTGATCAACTTCCCTGACTTTTTCTCCTACCACGACTGTTCCTGTGTTGATCTTATCAGTGAAACCGATCTTCTTGTCAAGAGATGCGACTTTGGCTGATGCTGTGGATGTTAGCTGATGCTTCTCATCAACGCTCTTGGCTTTGGCTATGGCATCTTTTCCTAGTATAAAGCCCTTTGCAAGCATGCTGCTCACAACATCTTCGGCTTTTCTGAGCACCGAATCCCCTGCCTTGGGAGATTTGCTGCTGTCCTTCGGTTCCTGGTGAAAGATGAATTGTAAGAGTTTAACTCAGAAACCTCAAAAGATATGACTGAAGAATTAAGAGCTTACTAAGGAAGCTAAAGCCTCAGGAGATAGCTCGTAATCTGGAGCCATAGTGACAATGACTGAAGAATCAACAATCGTCGCTCCCTGAAAGAAACGCAATAATATTCGTCACTCAAAGGAAGTTAACAGTGGCATAGGGACCGGATACAGGCTTAAGAAGTGAAAATTACCGAGAGAAGAACCGCAGTTTCAGCTCCTTGTAGATCCTTGAAAGTCACATATGCCAACTTAGACCGTTCTGTCTCGCTGTACAAACATATCAAAAGTGTTAAAGAACCCGAAGAACTAAGAATCCAAAAACCAGAACTTTCAAAAGGAAATCAAACCTTTGGGTCTCGAGGTACAGTATATCACCAGAAAACGAAAAGAACTCCTTGAGGTCTCTCTCAGTTGCTCCTAGAGAAACATTGCTCACTTTAACAGTTGTCATCTACAAATAAGACGCAATCTCACAAGACTTAATACATCGGTCTCATACTTAACCTATCCAAAAGCTAAATCACATCTCATACTTCATCTTTGCCTCTCATTATTAGCCTAACCTACGACTAAAACCTCATGAAACAACCCGAACTGACATAACAAATATTATATCATCAATACAATGATCAGAAACACAATGGCATTGTAACCAAGACTTGCAAATGCTAAATATCGGGCAGAACCTAAGAAGAGCCTCATAATCATTTATCAACACAACGATCACAAACACAATGGCATTGTATCATCAATAATACAAGTTTCAAACTTTAAATACACTGTTCCAAAACCTGCAAACAACATTCATATAACCTAAAGATGATAGATAACACAAAAATCTCAAAATCCAAAAAAAAATGAGAAACAAATCTTGTAAAAATCTAACCTTTAACTCAAAAACTAAATCCTTTCCCATCTTATTACAGATTCCAAAAAACCAATCTAACATTCTTAAAATCAAAACTACCCAAATCGAAAAGAATCGATTTTTCAAACAGCATTACACAGAAATCTTACATAACAAGATACCCAATTAACAGATCTGCTCAAATCTTCTCTCAATCAATCTTCTCAAAGGATTAAATCAAAAAAATCAAAATGATGATCGAAGACAAAAGAGAGAAAATAAACTGACCGACATAGCGAAAATGGTTTGACGAAGGTTACGAAACGAACACAGAAAGAAAATTGAAACGAAGAAGAAAAATCAAAGAAGACAAAAAAAGAGGAAAGCTTTAAACACCTTTGAAAACGGACGAGAGGTATTTGGGATTTGGCACGTGCGATTGTCGGGGGGAAACAGATGACTTCTCACGTGTCAGGGGTATAATCGTCTTTTTAATGTTCATTTACTTATGGGAGATTTATTAGATTCGCTCAAAAAAATATCTGTTGATTGATTATTCTTATAAGTTTGTGTTTTAGTCACGTAAAGGTGAAAGTTTTAGTAATTTAATTATGGACAAAGAGGTACATTATATCGTGTTTAATATTAATACTAATCCTGAAATGAACCAACGACGTGACATGCTTATTTTCTCCACCAATGTGTATCTTCCACGTGTATTGACTTCAGTTTAATAAATTTATTGAAGATCTTATTTACTTGCTAATTGTAGATTGATATTTCACATATTTGGTTTAATTAATTGATTAAGAGGTGAGTTCAGTTAAGATTTTTTGAATGGTTTTATGTTTTAATGAGTTTTTTTTTTTTTTTTTCAAAAATTTTTAATGAAGTTATCTCAGATTCCAAGTAAAACTATGTGAAATCATCTAACTTAACATTCTAAAATTATTTAAAATCAAATGTTTCAAATATTTTTAATAACATTAGATTTGATGGTGTTTGTTCATGTCACTTTTAAAAGATTTTTACAATACATATTTATATATATATATATATAATACATCATCACAACACATTAGTCCAATGTGAAAAAGAATTGTAGAAGCAAAACCATGAATACTTGTTATAATTTGATCCATACTAGTATCCTAATCACAAATAACTCAAAACCATGAATACTTGTTATAATTTTAAGTTACATCAATTATATCTAAATATGTTATTATACTGCATGATTATAATACATAATTTAATCTTTGTTAAATTTTGTATTTCTAAATATGCTACTGACATATATTTTATTACGACTACCAAAATTATAAATAATAACATTATACACATAGATATGTTCATGCATGTCATTTCTTTACAAGTGAAATCATCCAAAACATATTGATACAAATAAATTATACAATAAATGAAAACTAGTTTATACTTTACAACCTTCAATAAGTTGTTCATGATCAAAAGCTAGAATATTTTACATTTGTGATATGAAAATTATAGGATTTTATATATTATTCAAAGATAATGTATTTTGATATTTTCCATAACGTTTAATTAGTGCCTAATGATTTTTTAAAATATGTTTGATTTATAACAATCAAGAGGGATATGTACAAGTAAGATTCAAAAGTATAGTGTCACTTTTTAGAATATTCCGTAAAAGTAAGGAGTTTGAAAGATAAGATAAAAGCTAATTGTGACATTTTCAACTTGTCTCTCTCTCTGTCTCTCCGGCGAGATTCACGTTTCTGTCAATCTGTCGGAGAGAAGAGAGAATCACTCCCACGATCTCCACTCTCATTGTTTAGATCAAAAGGAGAAGACTTTATTGGTGGGTTTTTGACTTGTGAGAGAGATGAGTTTTCAAGATTTAGAGACAGGAAGAGGAAGAAGGAACATCAATGGTGGTGTCCGTCAAGACACGACACAAGCCGTAGCTTCTGGTATATTCCAGATCAATACAACTGTCTCTACTTTCCAAAGACTTGTTAATACTCTTGGTACTCCTAAAGACACACCAGAGCTTCGAGAAAAGCTGTAAGATACTTCAAAGTTGTCTCTCTTTAGGATTCTTGAGATTGTTTCTAATTCAATTGCTTGGTTTATTTAGGCACAAGACAAGGTTACATATTGGACAGTTAGTGAAAGACACATCAGCTAAACTTAAGGAAGTTAGTGAAAATGACCATCAAAGAGGTGTAAATGTGAGTCATTTTGTGATTTTGAAACCTCAATTACGGAAGATTCTTGTTTTGTTTCTGTTGAGTTCTCTCATGTGTTTGAATCTGATGTTTGTTTTAGCCAAAGAAGAAGATTGTGGATGCTAAGCTTGCAAAAGACTTTCAAGCTGTATTGAAAGAGTTTCAAAAGGCTCAGCGTCTTGCAGCTGAAAGAGAAACTGTATATGCTCCTCTCGTGTCGAAACCATATGTTCCTTCTAGGTGAATGCTTAAGAAATTGATATCGTTTGTGTGTGTTTTGTGGTTTTGTGTATTGATTTCTTGGGTTTGGTGATTTAGCTATACAGCTAGTGAGAGTGATGTGAATGGGGATAAGCATCCAGAGCAGCAGACGCTTCTTGTGGAATCGAAAAGGTAAGCTTTATGCATACAAAATTCTCAGATTTTTAGTCCGGTTTTAGGACTCATATTTGGTGTGTTGATGTGATTGTAGACAAGAACTTGTACTGTTGGACAATGAGATTGCGTTCAATGAAGCTATTATCGAGGAAAGAGAGCAAGGGATACAAGAAATCCAGCAGCAGATTGGTGAGGTTCATGAAATCTTCAAAGACTTAGCGGTGTTGGTACATGATCAAGGAACCATGATCGGTAAAATCTGAATATAGAATACTGTCATTTTAAAACTCTCATTTCTGTCCTCATATTCTTAATTTAGCATCTAATTTTGCGTAGATGATATTACTACTCACATTGATAACTCCCACGCTGCAACTGCACAAGGGAAATCTCATCTCGTAAAAGCCTCAAAGACACAGAGATCAAATTCTTCTTTGGTAAGCTTTGGATCATTCCATGAATGAAGTTTTTGGATTTGAGAGGATCATGAGAGCAACTTATAAACTTCTTCTTGCCATGTTTTTATTCTTGCAGACGTGCTTGCTCTTGGTGATTTTTGGTATCGTGCTACTGATTGTAATTATAGTGCTCGCGGTTTGAATTTTCCGGAGCTTATAAAAGCATGGACAAATGCTTCATCATCAATCAAGAAGCATCAATGAGTTTATGCTCTTTCACTTCACGGCCCTTTTTGTTCCTGTCAGTCTCGTGGACTTTTGTCTCTTGTTATCGAGTATATAGTCTAGTATGGTGTTTGCTTTTGGCTTTTGTTTTCTTTTGGTTTGAGAGTCTCTGTGTTGTTTTGTAAGATAAGAGTGCTGTTTATTTCTGAGTGATATACTTTGTTGCAGACCAGAATGGATTATGAAAGGAAAAATCCTCTTTTTTCTGTGTTCTTAAAAGTGAATTTCGCAAGCGAATCTTCATAAGAATACAAAGCTTGATTCTGTGCATTTTACTCATATGATTTCAGAACAAAGTGTATGAACAAATCAAAATCATCGAGAAAAAAGCAAGCCTTGTTTGAGATAACAAGCAGCTGTAGGATCCTTTAGGCATCCACAGAAAGCCTCTTCATCTTTTGGGAATGACTTTGGCAATGGGTGATCAGGAGTAACACCGACCTATTCAAAACCAGCAACGAGTATAAATTACTGTACTTAAGAAGACACAGCTACAAGACTTTATTATATCTGTAGAGTAGTTTCTGACCTTGTCTATATCTGTATGAGCTGGTGTTTCGTATCGAGCAACAGTTACTGCTAATCCCGAACCATCAGAGAGCTCAAACACTGACTGTATTTTACTGCAAAATGGTTCAAAAGTCTTAGAATTTTACAAAGAGTCTCTGAGATTAGGAAGAATTAAAAGCGGGCCTTTTTATTTACCCTTTTCCGTAAGTCGGTTCGCCATACACCAGAGCACGTTTGTTATCTTTCAATGCGCCTGCTAATATCTCGCTGGCACTTGCGGTGCCTTTGTTAACCTGCAAAAGAAAAAGAATGTGCTAGAGATAAGTATTTCCATGGGACTAACATTTAGGAGATAGACTGATTGAGGAAAAGGAAGAAAGAAGCTTATACAAGAATGGCAAGAGGCTCAGAGGTTGCTATAGCATTACTTCCATCAGTATCATATATATCTCTAACACCTCGGCTATCGCATATATACACAATCACTCCTTTATCTAACCTGTGGATAGCAAAAAATCGACTTTTCTATTATGAAAGCTGTGGATCCCTGAATCTTTATAGATCAGAGGTGATTTACGAATTTTTACCAAATTTTAGCAATCTCAATTCCTTCAGGAAAAGAACCTCCGCTATTGTCTCGAAGATCCAAGACGAATGCATTTACATTGTTGCCTTTCAAGGTCTCAATTGCTTCCTTTACCGCACCTATGAGATCATGTTATGGGTTTGAGTGACAATAAACCAGAAAGTAGACAAGTTTGTAAGAAGGAATCAGTAACGTCGAAAGAATGCATACCAGAAGCATTTTGATTGAATGTTGTTAGCTTGATATACCCAATCTTAGGGGAATTACTCCCAGAACCAGGAATCTCACATAATCTTGACGTCACAGGATTCACAGAAACTCGCTCTCGCCTAAAAAAAACAATATTCGGAGTGACTTAATGACCGTGAAAACGAATATAAATGTAAGCAATGTAGAGATGGAAAAACATACGTCAAAGATAAAAGTCTCGTGTCAGGTCCACTACGAATCGCTAGCTCCACTGTGCTTCCTTCAGGTCCTCTGCATTTGAACCAAAGCATCATTCCTACGATTCTTCAAAAGCTAAAGGAGGACTAAAGTGGATATGTGACTTACTGCAACATCTCTGCAGCATCATAAATAGTCAGACTTTCTGTGGTTGTATTATCAATTCCTAGAATAACATCCCCGGGTGAAATTCCCGCTCTATTCGCAGGACCTCCTGGAGAAGCTGATATAACAACAAGCCCAGCCGGTGATCCATCAGATGGAGCAGGGTAACCAATCGACAACCCAACCCCTGTAACCGCCCCTTGAGTTCCAGACTACCTTCAACCAAAACATTTACTAGATCTTACATAACAATCTATATGTTGTCACAAAACCAACTAGAGAAATTTTTACCCGCAAACTCTTAAACTTCCCGGGCTCCAAGAATCTTGTAAAAGGATCATCTAATGTTGCAACCATTTTCTTGATAGCCATATCTAAAACACAAAAACAAACGCCATAAATCAGAAGCATGTCTCAGCTAAATTATTAAAAGGTTAAAAGCTTAGTCCAAATCTACACATACAAGTCTCTTCTCGAGTGTTCATCGGCTCATTTCGTAACGCAGTCTCTCTATAACGAAACCAGCTTTGTCCATTGAAAGTCTTATCAATATAAGCACGATCAATTGTTCTCCAAGCCTCAAGAAACAGAAGATTCTCCTCACTAAGACCCCCTAAAGAGTAAAACCAGACAAAAATCAAATCAGTTACATCCCCTAATGGTTTCTCAATATGTAAAAGAACCAAACTTACATGCTGGTGAATCAGTGGCAACAACAGAAATGGAAGAGACAAGGAGAACAGAGACTAGTCGAACCAATGCAACAGAAACATTTTGTCTGAAACTGACTGAAGATTTCATCATAACCTTCCCAGAAAACTTCCTATGATCATTTCTTTCGAGAAGACACAAATATCTATTACACACGAACACAAGTCCTGCGTTTGCATTGCTCCTTGGTTTAATATTACAACTTCGAGCATTTCTAAAGTTGCAAACTTTCAAAAAATTTGAAGGTTGAGATACCCACAATTTCACCTGCATAGAGTGGAACAAAATTGGGAATTTCAAAAGAGAAACTGAAAAAAGGAGTAAACTTTACGCGAGAAGCAGTACCTGAATTGAGAAATTAGGGTTTATATGATTATGCTTCGTAAAAATTGGGGATAATGAAGAACTCGCAAGGACCTCCATTGAAGAGCTCTGTTTTTTCTTATCGACAATATATGATTCGAAAAATTGTCACTTTTACAATATTTTAAAAATTGTTCTTTTTAATAATAAAAAGTCATAACTCTTCCATATATACAAAAGAGACCTAAAAGTTAGTACAGAGGAAAGACTATACACATTTACATTTGCTCTGGTTCTGATGTGAGAAGATCCAACTGTTCTATAAACTTATCCATAGATTCACTATTTGTGTTGTTGTTGCTGCTCTCTGTTGCATCTTCAAGAACAGGGCTTTGTGCTAGATACTCTTCCAAGATGTCACAGTTACTCATCAGTAGCTCGTCGATGTCGGGGTCTAAAGGTATTTCATGAATCGGGACTGAACTATCATCAAGGAATGGGATAGGAGAGACGAATGCTTGGCATTCCGTCGGAATCTCATTATTATTCTCTTGTATCGTCGATTCTGGCATCCGGGGAATCTCTGGCATTATGGTATCAGATAATGGAGCCGAAGTAGAGGGTAAGTCGGATAAAGGCAGTCCCAATGCTTCAAGTGCGTATGCCTGCAACTGCCCTGAAGTTGTAGGAATGTCACTGATGCTCTCTTGTGTCGATTCTGGAATCCCGGGCATCGCTGGTGTTACGGTATCAGTTAGGGAAGCTGAAGTAGAGGGTACATCGAATAAAGGCAGTCCCGATGTTAGGGGTGCATATGCCTGTGACTGTCCTGAAGTTGTAGGCACTGCCTCTTGAACTCCATTATCAGTGTTCAATATGTTCCAGATCATCGAATCGCTTCTAGGAGGCTGATACTTAACGATCTGTCCATCAGAAGCAGCCCCACAATCACTAAAATCCTCCCTAATTCTCCGCTTTTTACTCCCCTCGTTCACTCGCATACTCCCATCACCCTGCTTCTGCACAAACTGCGAAACAAAACTCGGATTCTGAACAGCTTTAGCCAAAAAAGACATCATCTTCTGTTGCCTCAACTCCATAGACTGCAGCCTCTTAACCATACCATTCAAATGATTATCAGTACACGATTGTTGCTGCCGTAACTTCACGAGCTCTTGCATCAACACGTTCTTATCTCGTTTAAGCTGTTCAACTTCTTCCTCAAGCCCAAATTTACCAACTTCAACACATGATGATGATGATGATGATGATGATGATACAGATACAGCCATTGAAGAAGAAGAACCTTGAACAGATCTTCTTCTACTTATACTCTTTAATAAATGCTTTTGACCTCTTAAGAAACTCTCATTAGCAAATTCCCAACGATCTGGATCCACTTTCTTAAAACCCTAATAATCAAAATTCACCACAGAATCAAACATAAACCCTAATTCTGCAAAATCACTATTTTTTTACTTACGTAAGTGTTCAATTGACGAACGAAGCTTGAGAAATTATTGTGTTTGAAGTATTTAGGAAGAAGATCACGGGAAAAATCAGGCGGATTCCAGACGATGAAGCTATTATTCATCGGACTCCACGAAACGATTTCGTCTGTTGATGGATCTTCTACCATGTCGTATGTTTTGCTGAGGAAAGGTGGTGGTGAATCGTTAAGAAGCGTCGCTGGGTGTGGATTTCGCGGCGGCGGCGCCGTCATAGCCTCGCCGGCGGTAACACTATCCATTTTACGGGATCGAGAGAGATGAGAGCGAGAAATGAAGATGAAAGGGAGTTTTGAAATTACCAACTTAGCCCTTTTATTATCCCAAAATATCCAAATTGTTTATGTATCATCTCATGTACCCATTACTAACATTTCTCCAGATCTAACTAATATTTGATTGAAAATATCTGAAATACAAACTAATGGGATAATATTTAAGTTTCTAGTTGGATATATTAAAAACAGTACGTGTACATTTTGTTAGCTTGAATATTTTCGGATATGACTATATAAAATAATTGATATTGAGTTTTATTTGTATTTTATTATATTATTTTTATTTTTTATACTTAGTTCAAGTATATGAATTGCATGAAATCCGTTACCGAATTGGATTATACTCAATTTAGAAAAAGTCTAAATGAATACTAGCTGATAGAAGTTGTTTAAGTTGTATAGTATTTTAGGTTCTCAATATACTTAAATGTGATAATTATTGATATAATTTCAACATTCGGACTGATCCGTGACAATCATCCTAACATACTACATAACCGTCACATAGTTACAAACCATTCAAATATCAATCGGTACCTTATCGATTATCAATTTTGACATTTATGAAAACGAATGAAAATCCATATATTCCAAATAAATCGGTTATAGAAGTTGGAATATCAAAATATCCAACATCCGAAAAAACGGTTGTAAATTTAGATATCAGAATATCCGAAACCCGAGAAAATGATCGAAATCCGAACAGAACACCTTATCAGAGTGACACATCAAGTGGACTTTTGATAAACAAGTGGGCCACAAATGAGGTGGGCTTTTTATTAATGATTAGCCCATATAGTTTCCTTCTCTTCTCTTTTGGCGGGAAATCAGAGCAAAGAGACGACGAACTCGTCGCCGGCGATGGAAGCAGACGCGCCACCGGATCTCGTTTGTCAACTCGATAACGTTCAAGGAATGGTCGATGCTCTCTCTTGCATCCGATGGAAACGTCACCAGGTTCCTTCTTATCTCCATTTCCCCCAAAAATTAGGTTTCGCTCAAATTCGATTTCTCAAAATTATCGCAATTCTCGGATTCCAGGATGCTTTAGTCGAATTATCTGAACATGGAATAGTCTTAATCGTAGAGGAATCAGGTTGTCTTCAAGCCAAAGTTTATCTTCAACGCGAGGTATATCGATTTCGTCACATTTCGATTCACTATATTATCGAATCTGAAATGGTTTTGAATGTTTGATTTGACAAGTTGTTTACGAAATACGAGTATGGAGCTCAAGGGAGACCGAGATTTGGAATTAGCTTAGGGCTTTTTGTGGATTGCTTGAACACGTTTTCGTCTCCAGGACATTCGAATACTATTGAAATTAAGTATCCAGGTCCTGATATGGAGCTTCTTCTCAAGTATGAACATTTGATTTGATGCTTTGGGAATGATACAGTTGCGGAATTACGAGTAATTAGCTGATGTGTATGTGTGTTTTGTTAGATCTGTTGATACCTTGAACTCGTGTATTTACTCTGAGATAAGAACGAGGATCCCGGAGACTGTTGCTTGGGACTATAACTTTGAGCAGGCGGGAAGTGCTCCGCTTACTTTTACTGTGAAGGTAACATCATTAGAGCTTTTTTCGACACTTCGTTTTAAGTAAGAGTTTTCTCAAATGGTATTTGTGAATGAATGAAACAGTCAGGGGCGTTGAAAGAAGCAATAGATGATCTTGAGTGGCCTGGATCAAGTGTACAGATCAGTCTTCATCAGTCTCCTCCTTGTGTAACTTTCAGAGGAGAAGGACACGGAGACTTACAGGTCTTGTTTCTCACTTGTTTCTTGGTGAAATATCGTATTTGTGTGAACAAACCGTGTTGACACACTCAATATATCCTTTTTTGCAGATTGACTTCATGTATTATGCCAACACAGATCTTCTCCTTGCCTTTCATTGTGATACCGAAGTCTCTTACGGGTAATCATCAACTCAGTCTGTTCTCTAACTCTAGTCTCCATAGAGAAGCTTTATGGTTGAAATAGCTAAATTTTACACACTCTGGTTACATTTGCTAAAAAATTCGCTCGGATGATTGATTCTAGGTACAAATACAAGTTTTTGAAGGCAACAACTGCAAACATTCCGGGAAACGTTGTGAGAGAAAACAGAGGAAGCAAATTGACAATCGGAAGAGGAGGAATGTTGAAAGTGCAGCACTTGGTTTCGGTTGCTAAAGCTTTAGCTCCACAAGTTGAATCTGCAGGGTATCAACCACCGAGTCGGATTGCTTATATAGAGTTCTTTGTGAAGCCTGAAGAATCTGTCGACTGATTAAACTTGTAATGCTTGTTTGTCTTAGTCCCTCCATGGAACCAATATCAGTTTGTAATTTGTACCTAGTAGTTAAGACTTACAAAAAAAGTAGTGAACTGCATGTCGTTTCACTATACACTAGCTCAAAAAGATTTTGACGGTGTAGTGTTATAAAAGTAAAACGTCGTCGTGTTATAGAGTCATGCGTGCCGTTTGATTGTTTCTTTACGCTAATTATACCGTGGAAACATGCATGCCGTTCGTTGTTTGTTGCTAACGAATGACTACGTGCCGAATAAAAAATATCCGGTTTAATTTCGGGGTTTTGAACCCGACGTGAATCGAACACGCAACCTTCTGATCTGGAGTCAGACGCGCTACCATTGCGCCACGGATCCGGATGCTTCTTTCTGTAATTGTATATATTTAACCAAATCTTAGTAAATTTCAAAATTGTTTTATTTCCAATCATGCTTTTTAAACTCTTTTCTAATAATCTGTAATTAGAAAAGGTTAATTCATCTATATTAATTATAATTTAGTCTTTGATTCAGGTATATAAGTGGGAACCAATCAGTAAGCAAGTATCTAAAATGCTGTAAGCTTGACACGTGGTGCTAATACAAACGTCCAAGTACCTGTCTCACATTATTTCAAAAGGTGGTTGGACTTATTCTCATGATTAACAAATCACAATCAAAGAAAGTAAATTACTCAAAGCCAAAACCAAAAAAAAGAAAGAAAAAATGGTCCTCCAATATCATTTTAGTAAATCATA
Source organism: Aurinia saxatilis (assembly GCA_900406295.1). Lineage (NCBI taxonomy): Eukaryota > Viridiplantae > Streptophyta > Magnoliopsida > Brassicales > Brassicaceae > Aurinia > Aurinia saxatilis. The sequence goes on from OVAP01000851.1 coordinate 20,568, forward strand.
TGATTAGTGTTCTTTTGTCTTGTAAGCAAATAATTACGTCTGTTAAAAGGAACACTTTTGGCTAATGATTTTTTCAGTCAAGTTAACTTGTGTGTATGTTAAGTGTTTTCTTTATCATAATTACCAGAAGAAGATTAACAATAATGTTGACGTGAGATCATAAATCACAACCATTATTGAGAATGATACTACATAGTTAAATTACTTTTGGTCAGTAATTAATGTATTAACAACAAAAACACAAACACAGTATGTTCGACGACATTAGTAACTAGTTCAACTTCACTCGAAATAAATGATTTACGTTTTAAAAATTATTGATTTTGAATAGGGGAAAAGATTATGGATCAAAAGTCATAAATTTAGTGGTTTATAATAGTTTTTTTTCTTTTCTTTTCTTGTTTTCTCTCTTTCTAAAACACATAAGTATGGGTGTGTATGTGAGACTATTGTAGGTATTAGATGGTAGGGACGTGTTACCAATCACATTGTCAAATAATGATGGTATTGACTCTTTTGTGGACCAAAATCATGATACAAACATTACATTAATGCTGCTTCTACATTTATATGCCTATGTCGCACACGCACACCCACATATATAGACGGTGAGAAATTATCGACTGAAATGCTCATCATTTATGTATATTATAAGTATAATCAGAGCCCGTCCAATAAAAGTAGTGGTCCAATTCAACAAATTAATAATGCCTTTTTCAAATTACCATCCGAAAATTCAAAAAAAAAAGTTTTTTTTAATTATATTATACTCTTTTATAGATTACACTTTTTCATGTTAAACCTGTTTGAACAACCATTAAATGTTGTTATTTTTTTGTTTTAAACCCGAATTTCATATGTGTTACTTGTTAGTCCACATATTTTAATATTGTATCACATTTTTAATTTCAGATTAAATTTTTTAATTTAAATTTAGTGAAATGGATTCATAGGCTAATTTTTTTTGTTTTAACAAAAGCTCCCAATCCTTTGTACTTGTTAGGCCATATTACATTGTTATTTAATCTTCAACCATTTTAAAAGAATCCAGTTATGTTAGTCCACTTATTTATAGATTATATTAAAAAAATTAAATCATTAGTAGGTGTTAGTTCCCATATTAAATAGATTATATCACATATTAGTGTAGGTGTTAATCCCCATATTTAAAAACTATATTATTCTATTTTATTATATTTAAAAAATTTAATTGAAATAGTGAAATGATCTCATCATCTTAGTTTTTATCTCAACTTGAACATATTAGTTTACACTTGATTTTTTATTAACAAGTAGTCAAATATTATTATTAGATAAAAAATTTGGGAAAATACTCATTTTTAGATGACATTACATTGCTTTTTCAGGTTAAGCATACTAGACATTTTAAAATATATCTCCAAATGATATTATAAAGCTCAAAGCCTGTTTTATAAATGAGAAGAATCTCTTCTTTTTGGTACAATATAGTCTTATATATATATTGATCTATAATACTAGTCTAATCACTATTATTTTAAATTAAAGAAACTATCAATTACCAAAATACCTGCCATTCGCACCAATTTGATAATCTAATCCTATATTCCTTGTCGGGTTAAAGATATAAAATTCTATTCTATAAAAGAAATCATTCTTTCACAATCTTGAGACAACCAATTAAATGATTAATTAGTCATTAGAGAAATGTAACGATACAGTTTACACGTGAGTATCACATGACTCTGTGTGTATGCTTTACTATCACTAGGTCAGTAGCCGACTCTAGCACGGATTTTATTCGATATATTTATGTATCTTTATTTATATATGTTTTATAAGTTTTTTAAATATTATTTATTTTTTAAATAACTATTTTTTATAATATTTATACAATTTTTTTATTTAATTAAATTGTTATTATTAAGAGAATTACATGTGTAATTCTCATAGAGAACTATATGTTATTACTGTAACATCCCGGTTTACAGTATATGTGGAAAGATTTAAAAAAATTTATTTGGCTACCTATGTCACCAAAGTGCACTTATCTTTTCGGTAAACTGTCCAGAGAGAACTCTAGAGTTAAGCGTGTTTGAGCTGGAGCGATTTAAGGATGGGTGATCTACTGGGAAGTGATTCGCAGTACCGTGTGAACGAGGACGAAACACGGGCAAAGATCTTGTGGTGGTGGGACCCATGGGCCGAGAGAGGGCATGGAGATCTCACCGGTAGGGACGGTCGGGGCGTCACAATTACCATGGAGAGTGTTATTCTCTTTTGTATAGTAAATTTCAGATCTTTGCTAGCTTAATGATAATCCAATGTACTATGGCTTAATGGAAACAAACCAAAAGAGACTGGTAAATTACTTTAAAATGATGGAGAATAAATAATTCTTGTAATAAATAACATTAGATTTAAGCAATAGTGGTATATATTAGATTTTCAGTTAACAATCTTTATCTATGTATGGTAAAATGGTTTGATAAATTTATTAATTGTTTAGAGCCACTTGGGGGATACAAAAGTAAGTATATAATATGAAATGATGAAGTAAACTATACTAGTTGAACTACACTAATTAAAATGATTAATGAAGTAACTCGAGTGGTTTAGACTTAACTATAGTCAAGGAAATTGAGGTTAGTTGATGGATAATAATACTCTTTGATGATCATGACTTAGAGCCTATAAACTTAGGTTCTGATTGAGAGTTTTTTAGGTCCCTAAATAAAAAATACTTATATGATTGATTCAAGAAGTTTAAAGACAGATTAAAGAGAGACATTACTTGTGTTCCCAATCTACAAAGACATCAATAGATTTGTTGTTTTTTACTTATGAATTACAAGAGTCAAGACACTTAAAACATTAAAATTAATTTGATAGAAAACGACTACTAATCAACACTACTATAATTTTTTCTGCATTATTGTGATACCTGACTTACTGAACGCACTCAACTAATAAAACTATTATTTCCATTCCAACCTTAAATTGTGTGTATAAGTAGAAAACAAAAGAATGTGATTAAATATGAGTGTATGTTCCCTATGTTTAAATATGATCATCACCTGTAAATATCTCCCCAAGACAAGGACAACTCCCAAGATTATTGAAGGTCATTGGCCAATTTTTATTTATTAATTTTTGGAAAGCCTTGAATCTCTTAATTATTTTTCAAAATAATTAATTTTGATAACTCTTTCAGGTCATTTAATATATATATATATATATATATATTTTAAACCATGGTTAGGGATTATAATTGTTTATATTCATATTTTTTTAAAAATATCTAATCTTGTTTTGAATTTCAAAAAATAGATTTTTTTTTGTTTTCTTGTGAAATCTCGTAGTTTTCATACTTTTAAAACCATTTTAATGAATTGGTATTTTTTAGAATTTTATTTCAAAACAAAAATATAGCATAGTGATTTTTTTTATAATAGCAAACAAAACGATTTTTTTGTTTGTTCGATAATTTTATTACATATTTAGATATCGATTTAAGAAGTTGTATGAGGTTAGGTTTAGAATCTCTTATATGAAAAATGGATAAAAAAGAATGTATTTTGTTATACCAATTCATATGAGTATTTGATTATCTTTGTGTAGCCATTATCATTTGGATAATAATTACTACATTGGTCAATACTCAATACTATTGTCATATGAAAAGAAAGCAGAAGAGAATCTTCTAAAAACATTAAATCTTAAACCCAAAAATTATAAAAAAGAACAAATAAAGCAAAGTGAAAAAAAAAGAAAAATTATTATTAAACAAAAAAAGAGATACTTTTTAAAGAACAGTGAAGAGAAGAAGCAGAGCAGAATTTTTTTAGCAGAAAAGAATCTTTTAAGTGAGCTTTTTCTCTCTCTCTCTCTTGCACTCACTCTCACTAAAAAAAAGTGAGTTTTTTTCTCTTTTTCTCTGCATCTAAATGTGTTTCTCGTTCTTCTTCCTCTTCTCTTCTTATGTAACTGAAAAGAATCTATACAAAGTTTCACTAAACTCAAAGTTTTGTCTTTTTATTTCCTCCTTTTGTGTTGAGCTCTCTCTGTTCTGATCTTGTTCATATTATTGTAAGCTCTGACTTAAATTTTGTTATTAATTTCTGACAATTTGAAAGTAAAAATTTATGAAGCATTTTGATTATTTCCTGTGGCAAATTTATGATTTTTTTGAGGTTTTGTGAAACTTACAGATTTAGCTTCCAGTAGTGTTATTTTCATTAGGCATCATCTTCTATGTCTTTCTAATTTGGGGTTTATAGTCTGAGATCTGCTTGTTCTGTTTCTAGTTTTGGCTATATTAAAATAGAAACCTTTACATAAATGAATCTTTGGTTTTGTTTCAGTTATTACAAAGATTTGATCTTTGATGTGATCTTTGTGTTTGGTTATGTTGCAGAGACATCTGCTTGTTCTGTTTCTAGTTTTGGCTATATAAAAATGGTATTTTTGGTTTTGTGTTGATGATTACAAAGATTTGATCATTGTCGTGTTCTTTGTGTTTGGTTATGTTGCAGAAATATTTTCACTTGGTTGTTATATAAAGGATGGTATCAAGATCTTATTCCAATCTCTTGGATCTTGCTTCTGGCAACTTCCATTCGTTTTCTCGAGAAAAGAAGAGGTTTCCAAGAGTAGCAACAGTCACTGGTGTCTTATCTGAGCTAGAGGATGATAACAACAGCAACAGTGTTTGCTCTGATGCTCCATCTTCGGTAACTCAAGATCGAATCATCATCGTTGGAAACCAACTTCCTCTCAAGTCTCATCGAAACTCGGCTGGTAAATTGAGTTTTAGTTGGGACAATGACTCACTTCTCTTGCAGCTTAAAGACGGTATGCGAGAAGATATGGAAGTTGTGTACATTGGTTGTCTTAAAGAACAGATTGATATAGTCGAACAAGACAATGTTTCTCAGAGATTACTTGAGAATTTCAAATGTGTTCCTGCTTATATCCCACCTGAGTTGTTTACTAAATACTATCATGGATTCTGTAAGCAACATCTTTGGCCTTTGTTTCATTATATGCTTCCTTTAACACCTGATCTTGGAGGTAGATTTGATCGCTCGTTATGGCAAGCTTATCTTTCGGTTAACAAGATCTTTGCTGATAAAGTTATGGAAGTAATTAGTCCTGATGATGACTTTGTTTGGGTTCATGACTATCATTTGATGGTTCTGCCTACATTCTTGAGGAAGAGGTTTAATAGAGTGAAGCTCGGGTTTTTCCTTCACAGTCCGTTTCCATCATCTGAGATTTACCGGACTCTTCCAGTGCGAAACGAGCTCTTACGGGCACTCCTCAATGCAGATTTGATCGGGTTTCATACCTTTGACTATGCTAGACACTTCCTTTCTTGCTGCAGTAGGATGCTTGGTTTGTCTTATCAGTCCAAAAGAGGAACTATAGGACTCGAGTATTATGGTCGAACGGTTAGTATCAAGATTCTTCCCGTTGGGATTCATATCAGCCAGCTTCAGTCCATTTTGAACCTCCCGGAGACTCAGACCAAAGTTGCTGAGCTAAGAGATCAGTTCTTGGATCAAAAGGTTCTTCTTGGTGTCGACGACATGGACATTTTCAAAGGTATCAGCCTCAAACTCTTGGCAATGGAGCAGCTTCTCATGCAACATCCCGAGAAGAGAGGTCGAGTTGTGCTTGTCCAGATTGCAAACCCTGCAAGAGGCCGTGGTAAAGATGTTCAGGAGGTTCAGGCTGAAACTGATGCCACGGTTAAAAGGATTAACGAAATGTTTGGAAGACCGGGGTACCAACCCGTGGTTCTCATCGATAAACCGCTTCAGTTCTTTGAGAGGATTGCTTACTATGTGATTGCAGAGTGTTGTCTTGTTACAGCAGTACGAGATGGTATGAATCTTATACCTTATGAGTACATTATCTGCAGGCAAGGGAATCCAAAACTCAACGAGACTATAGGCTTGGATCCTTCTGCTGCAAAGAAGAGTATGCTTGTTGTCTCTGAGTTTATCGGATGTTCTCCTTCTTTAAGCGGCGCCATTAGAGTGAATCCGTGGAACATCGATGCAGTGACTGAAGCAATGGACTATGCATTGATAGTTTCCGAAGCAGAGAAGCAAATGCGTCATGAGAAGCATCACAAATATGTGAGCACACATGATGTTGCGTATTGGGCTCGTAGCTTTATACAGGATCTTGAAAGGGCTTGTGGGGATCATGTGAGGAAGAGGTGTTGGGGGATAGGTTTCGGGTTAGGCTTTCGGGTTGTGGCGCTTGATCCGAGTTTTAAAAAGCTTTCGATCGAGCACATTGTCTCGGCTTATAAGAGGACCAAGAACCGAGCCATTCTTTTGGATTATGATGGTACAATGGTGCAGCCAGGGTCCATTAGGACAACACCAAGCCAGGATACAATCAACATCTTGAACAAACTGTCTAGTGATCCCAAGAATATCGTGTTTCTTGTCAGCGGGAAAGACAGAAAAACGCTAACCGAATGGTTTTCGTCATGTGATAATCTCGGTCTAGGCGCAGAGCACGGGTACTTCATAAGGTAACACTTCATTTCATATGTTCTTATTTGTTCATACCATCTTGAATGTCATTATTGAATAAAAATCAGTCTTTTAGTATAAAGTTTTGATATTTTGTTTATAATGTGGAACAGGCCTAATGATGGAACAGAGTGGGAATCGTCGAGTATGGTATCAGGTTTTGACTGGAAACAAATAGCAGAGCCAGTGATGAGACTCTACACTGAGACTACAGATGGATCAACTATAGAGACTAAAGAAACTGCTCTAGTTTGGAATTACCAATTTGCAGATCCTGATTTTGGTTCTTGTCAAGCTAAAGAACTCATGGAACACCTCGAAAGCGTGCTCACAAACGATCCAGTCTCTGTCAAAACCGGACAACAACTCGTTGAAGTTAAACCACAGGTCAGATCCATAGTTAGTTTCATTGTTCTTAAGAAACAATCTTTAAACCAAAATTTTAAATCTTTTGTTGTTGTTTGGATCAGGGTGTGAACAAAGGTCTTGTGGCAGAGCGGCTTCTAACAACAATGCAAGATAAAGGGAAGCTTTTGGATTTCATTCTCTGCGTTGGAGATGATCGGTCTGACGAGGATATGTTTGAGGTAATAATAGGTGCAAAAGATGGTCCAGCCTTGTCTCCTGTGGCTGAGATATTTGCTTGTACGGTTGGACAAAAGCCAAGCAAAGCTAAATACTATTTAGACGATACCGCGGAGATACTCAGAATGCTTGATGGTCTTGCTACAACCTCAAATCAACCCGCTTCAACGGCTGCTGTTCCGAGTAGAGATCTTTTCTAAGTTTAACGAGTTTTGCTAAGTTTGTTGTGAATGGTTTTCATATTTAGGAATATGGTTTATGTTCTTTGTGTTGGTTTTGTTTTGTTTTTTTTCGAAATATATATAATGAATTAAGATAAGCTAATCTTCTGGTGTTATACTTATATTTTTATATATATATAGATATATATATATATTAATATTATGTGTATATGATCTGTGTTTGTAAATGTTACCATTAACACGATCAAATGTCTCAACTTCAACCAAACAAGTTTTAAAATTCATTACTTATGTAATCCTCATAATATAATGTATAAGTCACCTTACCAAGCTTAAGATTTACTAGGGTTCACATAAAACTATAAGACTAATACTTATCAAATGTGAAGAGTTTATAAATTTTAGTTAATCAAGAAATCTTGGAATTAAGCTTTCATAATCATTCAGATTGATAATAACTAGTTTGAAGATAACAAGTAAGTCATCACTAGTTTGTAAATAACTAATTTGTAATTCGTTTGAAGATAAGTAGATTAGTGATAACTAGTTTGAAGATAACAAGATCACAAATGATGTAGTTTAGTAATATACTCTAGCAATGTTACCTGTTTTCTATATATTGTAAGGTTAGTGATTATTAAGAAACCTTAATTCCAAGATTACAATATTTGTTCTTCTATATATACATTTTCTTGATTTATTAGGCATGCACATTTCGGATTCAGGTAAAGTTTGGAGTTTTCAGTCTAGAGTTTGTAGCGTTATCATGGAGAAGTTTGGAGTTTTAGACCTTTCATGGTTTTCAATGAAATGTTTGAATTATTTTTTGGGAGAATCTCAAAAATATCATCATTTGAAGTGGTAGTTCCAAAAATACCACTAAAACTTTAGATGTTCTAAAAATACTATTAAACTTGAATTAATTTTTAAATATTCAAAATTAAACCCTCAACCCTCAAAACTAAACCCTAACCCTTCAAAACTAAACTCTAAATATAAAATAATTAACCCAAACAAAAATAAAGAAATTCTAAACCTTTGAAAAATATTTTAAATATTTGTGGTATTTTTGGAAAACATTAACTTTTAGTGGTATTTTTGGAAAACAAAAATTTTAGTTGTATTTTTGGAATTACCACTCCTTATGGTATTTTAAGGATTTTTTCTTATTTTTTTCTTCCATGACATTAAGTTTCTTGTTTCTAAAATTAAACTGAATTTAATTTGTATTCTTGTTGGGATGTTTTTATAAAAAAAATAATCCTAATAATGCTTAACAATAAAACAAAGGGAATTTTAGGTAATAGAGTAGTTTTGGGTTTATAATTAGTTTTTAG
>OVAP01000852.1:0-29200 GCA_900406295.1 Aurinia saxatilis
GTCGAATTTGCGACGATTTATGTTTTGCGACGAGCGATTTGCGACGGACAATATTTCCACGCAAAGACGTCGCACACCCTGATTTGCGACGTCTTTTCGTGGAATCCTGCCCTCGCAAACGAGGTGTTTTCTTGTAGTGAGTTTTCAAACTCAAATCATAAGTGTACAATCTTGCCTTTTGCACCAAAACGGTGAACATGTTTGGGCATCAAGAATCTGAGTTCCAATGTTTTTTTTGTTAGTCTTTTATTTTTAAAAGATTTCAAAAAAAATTTTAGCATACTTCTTCTTTTTTTCTTTGTATTTTTTGTTCAATCTTTCTCTTTTCATTTAAATTAGCTGAACTTTCGTTTGATTTTTTACTTTTAGATATGCAAATTTTTTATGCTAAATATTTTTATGTAAAATAGTAGTAACAATAAATATTTTGGCTTAGTACCTCACCTCTATAATAAGATATGTTATTTTTAAATAAAACTATTTAGAAAAAATTGTAAGTTAGTGGTTTGTGTTAAACGGATTATAAAAAAGGATTCATACTGTCAACAGAAAATAAAACCGAATTCGATACTATAATTCGATACATTGTTGTGGGCTATCAAACTCCGTCACAACACAGTATCCAACTTAGAATGTCCACTAAGATTATAAAGCCCATCATTGTTAAACTAGAAAGAGATGGAGACTTTAGAGAGAGAAAGATACAACAGTTCCCAAATTAAAGGAACTCATGTGTTTCTCTTGATTCTCAACCTCCTGTCTCAATCACACCAATGTATGGATGTAGAGACTAGAGACCCCTTTTGTAATTGACATAAAATCTTGGATGCAGTAAAAGAAAAAGGAAGACTATGCATATAAACTATTTTGAACCTTGTTTCTTGCCTATTTCATAAGCCCAAAAACAAGAGAAACACATGAGTTTCATTAATTTGTGAACTGCATCTCTCTCTCTAAATAAAGTGTGTGAATTTGAACCATGTCATAACTAAAATACAAAGCAATCTATAGTTTAGAGAAATTAATGGAACTCACGTGTTTTTCTTGATTTTGAACCTCCTGTCTCAGTCACACCAATGCATGGATGTAGAGAAAATATGTTTTTTTAGGTATACTGTAAAGAGAAGGAAGACTATGCAAATAAACCATTTCCAAGCTTGTTTCTTGCCTATCTCATAAGCCCAAAAACAAGCGTGGAAATAGCAATAGTGTTTTACTCATTACTGCCCAATACAAACGAACATCAAGAAAGTAAAAGAAGAAAGATTTACAAGAAAAGTGAGAAGAAGAAGATCTCGATCGAACGAACCCTATATAGCTTAGCCAGCTCTTTTCTTCAGCCTCAAGAAAATGTGGGTAACACTAACAAGAAGTGTTTAGATTTTCAGTTGTGAAGTGGGTTTGGACCGGAGGGGACGAGTCTTTTGTCGACGCCGTACCTTTGGTCAATCTCCGTGGGAGGAGGCGGTGGAGAGAAAAGGGGTTGGCGACTGCTCCTGTGGATTCTTTCGAGCTCAATGCACATAGAGCGTGCGTAAGGACGAGAGAAAGACTCGCATGAACGGTGAGGGTAAACGTAGTAGGCGTGTTGAACCCTCGTGTTGACTCGGTGGGCTCGGTTAGTCCAGTTGCTTGCTGTTGTTGCGGTCGTAGCAAGGCAGAAGACGATGATGAAACGGATGGTGTTGAGATTATTCGGCATTGTTGCCGTGTGTGGTGAACAGAAAGAGAGAAAGATCTTGATCACCTTGTGTTGTTGAGGGGGAGAGAAAGAGAGAGAGAGACGGGAAGATATTGGTGAATTGCAAACTGAGAGAGTTAATGCGACATCAGAGGATACGTATGATTATGATCAAATTCGAGGTGAAATAAGAAGGTAAAATCGGGATATATTTTAAATGATGGGTCTTTATTGGAAACGTACACATTTTCATGTCCATAAATGATAATCCGTGACCTTGTACATTCCGAACCATAACTTTCACTTTTTCTCTAATTGACTTGTTCACAACAAAAGTATTGAAGGATATGTAAAAGTACAAGAAAGATTTCCAAAGAAAATTACAAAAAGTTGAGTGGTTTCGTGGAGGTCAAGTTGTTTTCAGTGTTATCTAAATTTTCCTTCTTCACTTAAGAAGTCTGTTTTGCCTACATCTCTCTTTCTTGAGTTTACTTCAACACTTTCCATGATATACACTTGACAAGTCAACAGCCAAGGATGTTGTGCAGCCATGGTCTTCATCCTCATTAGACTTCTCTACCCTGAAGATTCGTAAGGTGCTGTTGACTTATGAAGATTCAGTAGTCTTATAAGAATCTGTACTCTGAAAATCCTCAGATACCTTATGAGAAGTTGCTGTTGTTAGTACATATGCCTTATGCCAAGAATGTTGAGCAGCTATGTAAACAGCACCTTCTGTACTCTGAAGTAAACTTGCTTCGAGTTTGTATCACCAAGACAGCAATCTGAAACAAGACACATACCTCTACTTTCTGCAATGCGTTTATTACTGGAGCCAAACCCAAATGGCCTCTCTGTTTTTGCCAGTTCCATTCTTTTCTGAGTGGAATATCTGCGTATTAAGCATGTAATATGCAAACCAATTGAAAGATTTCATTAGCGCGAGGTCAAATGAACCAAAGAATAATCTTGGATCCTGCAAAAGATCTCATGTCCTCTTTTAGCTTCCATAGCTTAGCGAAACGGTTCATAAAGTAAAACCTAAAATCTTTCTCAACCTGCAAGAAGCGGCACTACAACACCATATGCGAGATTCAATAGACGCAAACTAATGATTCTGTATCCAACTCAGATCCAAAACCCATTTACGACTCCACCATTGTCTTGTAAACTGCAGAATTCTCGATTCCATCTCTAGATACCATCCTAGACTCACTCCAACTAACCTTTCTGAACTGAACAAATGGTCAAATCAGGAATTAAGAGTTCAAGCTCAGTCCTGGAGGAATTTCTCAGGTTCCAGAAAATGTAGAGAGTGCGAAGAATTTCTCAGAATAAGCCAATCAAAATTCCACGAATCGCAAGGATCCTAGCATCAAGATAAACCCTGATTCCCAAATTTGATTGTGTAAAGATCAAATTAAACCAATAAATTACATTTTACCGAGATCGGCGACGCAGACTGCAATTTCTGAGTGTCAGAGCATAATTGCGAGAAGATGAGAGTATGACTTTCAAAGTCGTAAAGCATTCATTTATCAGGCCCGTAAGTAGCACGGCCCACTGAAAATTAGTGTAAGTTACACAAAATATTTAATTTTTATATAAAGATATTTAAATAATAGATAATTATATCATTGCCACATCATTTGTTTTTTTTATTTTTTCACACATTTTATATTATAAACTCAAATTTCTTTCTCCAATTTTTACAAAAAAAAAAACATATATGGATAAATTCAAAATTCTTTCTCCTTTAAACCCAATATTGAACTATGATATATATATAGCTCACTGTATAGTTCACTATATAGTTCATCATATATATAATTCACTTTATAGTTCAATATATAGTCGTTGTATAATTCATTGTGATTACTTTGATATATATTTCACGGTGTAATTTAATATAAATGTCACTGTAATTAGTACTACAATTTTAATCTTATAAAAACTCATTTGTGACTTTATAATTACATTACCTTATAAGTTATTTATTTAGAGAAATATAATCTAAACAACAAATTATTTGTATAGATGAATCACTTCAATCCAAAAAACAAAAGGAATGTGTGGGAACAATGAATTATGTATTATTTGTGAGAAAAATAGATAATTAATAAATTGTTCTTTGAATAAAGTAAAAAACATGTAAGGAGAAGAAAAAGTACAATAGTACTTTTATATAAGGATATATAAATAATTTTTTTTTTAATATGAAAACAAATTTTTGTAGAAACTAATTATTGACCAAAAGGTAGTATACAATGCAATTTTCCTTAAATTAATATAGTAAAGTACTCGTTCAAAAAGAAAAAAGAAAAAGAATAAATACTGTCCATTTAAAAAATATTTAATTATGTACAAGTAATCTATAAACAAAAAAAAAAGAAATTCAAATATTATTAAATAGTAGGTGTTATTGAATGTATTGACCGGGTGTTATTGAGGCCCGATTGGTTATGGATAGGTTATGAATAGTTTTAATTGTTTTGTCTTAGAAATCAGACATTATATTTTTTTTTTTTGTGATTCTAGATTTTAGTGTTACAGAATGTTGTTAAAAATAACTCAAAGCTTAATTATTTGAGTGGTGAGTTTTTGGCTTTTCCAAGCCAAAAAAAAAAGAAAATTGTAGATAAATAAAATCTGTCAACAACATAACTGGTAAAAAATAGTGGAATATGTTCATGGACAATCGGAATGGGATTTTTTAAGTTTTGAAAATCCCATTGTGAACAAAGGAGCCTTTGAATTAGCCAAGAGTGTGATCTCTGACTTGCGACTCCAATAATACATAGTTCGAGGAACACCCATTTGGCTCCAAAATCATTTTTATAGTGAGTCTAAACAGTTTGTAAATTGAGTTTCTTAGTTGTTTTCTTTGCTCCATTTTTATCTTTTAAAGTTTTCTTTATCTCTCTGTTTTTTGTGTGGAAACCGAGCTTGTAGTTCCTTATTTCAACAAGTTCAATGAATATCCTAGGTTAGACAGAAAAAAGAAGAGAGAATATTGGATACGGGACGCGCAGGGCCCACTGATTAGAGAAAAGAGGCCCAAGTGTCCACTGGGCCTGTCGACCATCAGCCCACTCGATCTCTCGTGCCAATGTCAACACCTCGATCACAGAGCCCGAGGCAAGAACGTCACACTGTAGCTAAAAGAGAGTAAAAGCGTTGACATCAGACTGACACCAGAAGCACTCCCGACAGTCTCTATAAACTTAACGAAGATCTTACAAAGATCTATGAGAAAGTCGAAACCCTCATCCGTTATAAATAGAAGTAGCATTGGATCAAAAAGAGGAGCATAAAACGGAGTAAGCTAGATCGACTTAATACTGTATCGAACTCTTGCTTTCTTAAGTACTACTTGTAAAACGCTAACCTTCATAAAAATCGACCTAAATATTAATATAAAATCTCTTGATTGACCTTCGCTTAATTCATAGGAAATTTCTGAACTACTTTATTCTCTTTGTGACGCATTCGGTTACAACAATTGGCGCTAGAAGGATGGTTCGATTGTAGAGAATTTCTTACACACAAAAGCAGGTCAATCATGTCAAAAAGAACCAACAAAGCAGCTCAGAGCAACCTCACCGTCAAACAGTCGACGAACAAGCATATTCCACCCCAGCCGTTGAAGGCCCCATCATCAAACCACCACAGCCACAAAGCCAGCAGCAACCTGCATTCATCACAGGGACCCCATTGGTTCTAGTCGCTCCGCCACCGGTCATCGCCACGAACGACGGACCTAACTCAAGCCTACCAGCAGGGCCGGCATCGAGTGATCGATCGCATCCCGATCCCGCGGCATCCCCAGAAGTCATGACCTTCCTACAAGACGTCTTCAAAAAGATCAAAGACGTCAGACGAGGCAACGCCGCTCGCTTCAGTGAACTCGCTAGCGCCTAGGAAATCTGTCAAAACCGAATAGACGGACTCCAACATGCCAACCGCGAGTTCTCGCGAACCACCGACATCGAAGCCGTAAGAAGGAACCTTTTTGGTGCATCCCCCGGACCAAGCGAGAACGATCGTAATCTCAACATTCGCGACCCCGCCGAACGCAGGCACTCTTGGGCACCACCACCTCCAGACGTAGGATATCAGGACGAGCTCGATTCCCTCAAACAGCGTGTGCTCGGCATGTCATTTAGGGTCCACCAGGCCACCAGCTCGGCCCCGAAAATTGATTGAATCCTTTGTGAATCACAGAGCACACCTGTCGCACCGGAAATCTCCCCGGGTTCAATGGTGCCTCAACCCTCACCACCAGAATAATCACACTGCCAGTCCGGGCCGGTTGCGTCACCAAAATCGTTAAGTTCGTCATTCTTGACAAACCAGCGATATACAGCGTCATCTTGGGAACTCTGTGGCTACACGACATGCATGCCGTACCGTGAACCTACCATCAATGTTTCAAGTTCCCCACACCCAAAGGTACCTTCACGCTCCGTGGACCAGCGGGCATCGCGAACTTGTTTCATCACCGAACATAAAGTTCGCAAATCCTTTGGGATATGCAACAGGGTCGAGCTTAAACGAGGAAATATCCTCCCACCGCCCGAGGACACCCAAGTTATCGTTGTTCGTAAAAACATCGATTACACCGGCCTCAGTCGATGCCTCGGCATCGGGGCCGATCTTGAACCATAAATTAAACAGGAACTCATCGTTTTCCTCAAAGAAAATGCCTCCACATTTGCATGGTCCACCAATGACATGCCCAGGATCGACCCAAACATTACTTGCCATGAGCTCAATGTCGATCCCACCAATCGACCTATCAGGCAAAAGCGAAGAAAGTTGATCTCCGAGCGAGCCGAAGCCGTAAACGCAGAGGTACGTCGTCTTACCAACGCGGGATCAATCAATGAAGTCAAATACCCCGAATGGTTAGCTAACTCGGTGGTCGTGAATAAAAAGAATGACAAATGGAGGGTCTTTGTCGACTTCACCGATCTCAACAAGGCATGCCCAAAGGACAGCTTCCCTCTTCCCAACATCGACCGAGTAGTAGAGGCAACCTCCGGCCACTAGCTTATATCCTTCATGGATGACTTTTCACAGTACAACCAAATCTCACGGTTCATCACCGATCTCCGCACCTACTGCTATAAAGGCATGCCCTTCGGTCTGAAAACGCAGGGGTGACCTATCAACGCATGGTGAACAAGATGTTCGCCGACCAACTAGGACGAACGATAGAGATATACATCGATGACATGCTCATCAAATCCGCCAAAACCGGAGATCACATCAAACATTTTCGCACCTGCTTCCGGACCCTCAACGAATACGGAATGAAACTCAACCCGACCAAGTGCTCCTTCGGCGTCACCTCGGGCGAATTCTTGGGGTATGTCGTCACCCGTGGGGGGATCGAGGCCAACCCCAAAAAGATCATTTCCATTTGCAACCTAACATCTCCCCGCAACATCAAGGAGGTGCAACGACTCACAGGTCGTAACATGGCTTTAAATCGTTTTATTTCGCGGTCGACCGATAAGTGCCTCCCCTTCTACCAAATGTTACGAAATAACAGGTATTTCGAGTGGACCCCAGAATGCGATGCCGCCTTCCAAGAACTCAAGGATTACCTCTCCTCGCCTTCGGTCCTAAACAAACTAGAAGAAGGAGAAACCTTGTACCTTTACATCGCCGTAAGTACCTCGGGTGTCAGCGGCGTACTCATCCCTGAAGACCGCGACCACCAGAAGTCCATCTTTTACACCAGCAAGTCGCTCGATGCCGCTGAAACTCGATATAGCGCCCTTGAAAAACTCGCCCTCGCCGTCGTGGTCGCGGATCGCAAATTACGACCATACTTCCAATCGCACACCATAATTGTTCGCATTAATTATCCTTTGCGAAGTATCTTACACAGTCTGACCCAGTCAGGCCAAATGGTCAAGTGGGTAGTCGAACTCAGCGAATAAGATATTGATTATTGTAGTCGCACCAATGCAAAGTCTCAGGTACTCGCGGACTTCATCGTCGAGCTCCCCATCAAGCAAAACTCCGAGGAAGTCAGCGACGAATGGTCACTCCATGTTGACGGTTCGTCATCACAACACGGATCGAGACTCGGGATCCGCCTAGCCTCTCCCACAGGTGAGATCCTCGAGCAATCGTTCCGGCTCACCTTCAACGCCCCCAAACAACGAGGCTGAGTACGAGGCCCTAGTTGCAGGTCTACGCTTGGCACGAGGAATCAGAGTTCACCGGCTCAACGCTTTCTGCGACTCGCAGTTGGTCGCAAATCAGTTTAGTGGAGAATATGAAGCCAAGGACGATCATATTGACGCCTACTTAGGCCTCATCCGCAAACTATCGGTGGAGTTCGACTCGTTCATGTTGACCAAGATCCCAAGAGGCGATAACACCTCCGGTGACGCCCTCGCTGCCCTCGCCTCCACCTCCGACCCAACCCAACGACGGATCATTCCGGTCGAAAGTATCGACCAATCTAACATCAAACCTCTAACCACCGTATGCGTCATCGAGGCCCAGATGAAAGCCTCGAAGACGCCCCAAAATTCCATGAACAATTCCACATGGAGGGTGAAAACGACCCGCTCAACTGGTAGACAAAAATCCGCAACTATATCGCCAACGGCGTCATACCAGAAAATCGTTGGGCAGCCCGACGACTGCGCATGAAGTGTGCTCGCTACACCATATACGACGCCACCCTATACCGTTGGAGCGCCAACAATACGATGCTTACTTGCGTCGACAATCGACAAGCCCACGAAGTCATGAAGGCGGTTCACCTCGGCGCAAGAGGCAATCATTCGGGAGGTCGCACACTCGCCCTCAAAATGTGTTGCCAAGGCTTCTTCTGGCCAACGCTGCTTGCCGACTGCGAAAAAGCGAGCATCGCTGAATACAAACAGTGCCAACTTCACGCTCCGTCCATCCACGTCCCCACCGAGTTCCGTCAGACATCGACCGCCCTTTACCCTTTCATGCGATGGGCCATGGACATAGTTGGCCCAATGCATCGATCTAGGAAAAAGCGATTTCTGCAGGTTCTCACCGACTACTTCACCAAGTGGGTCGAAGCTGAAGCATGCGCCAAGATCCACGCCGGGGACATCCAGAAATTTGTATGGAAAAACATCGTATGTTAACACAGAGTCCCTCATGAGATCGTCACAGAAAACGGTACACAATTCACGTCCGACATCATTACAGGCTTCTGCAAAAAATGGAATATACGGCTGAGCCACTCTACGCCACGATACCCTTAATGCAACGGTCAGGCCGAGGCTACAAATAAGACGATAATTGATGGTCTAAAGAAGCGGTTGGACAACAAAAAGGGATTCTGGGCAGACGAGCTTGACGGCGTACTTTGGTCCCACTGCACTACACCACGCTGCGCTACAGGGCATACCCCTTTCTCTCTCTCTCACATGGTCTCGAAGCCATGTCACTAGCCAAAGTCGGTCTCCCGGGAGTACGGCACACGATGCGCGCCCAGCACCCCGATCTAAATGATCAGATGCTCCGTGATAACCTCGACCTCACGGAAGAACGTCGCGACGCCGCCCTACTCCGCATTCAGAACTACCAACAGCTCGCCGCCAAGTACTACAACAAGCGCGTTAAGGGATGTTTCTTCATCGAAGGCGACCTTGTCCTCCGAAAGGTGTTCCCCAACACCGAAGAGAAAATGCCGGCAAGCTAGGCATCAACTGGGAAGAACCATACCAAATCTCGAAGATCAAACCCGGAGTATATGATCTCATGACTCTACAAGGCAAAGCCATCGATCACCCCTGGAATTCAATGAGCCTAAGGCGATACTACTTTTGAGCAGCATCGCTACCACGACCGCGATGACCTAAGATTTCAATCAACACAAAAAATTTCTTTTCGTCTATGTATTTCCGAACTACGATTGGCTTGATCCGGGTAACACGGGTACTTCGGCAGCCTCAAGACACAACTATACCAATAAATAAATTAAAATTTTACCAAAACACTATGATTCAACATTTAGGTCGAGTCTATCTCCTTACAAATCGAATGCAATGCTCTAACATTTAGGTCGAGTGTATCTCCCTACAAATCGAGAGCAATACTCTAACCTTTAGGTCGAGTCTATCTCTCTACAAATCGAGTGCAATGCTCTAACATTTAGGTCGAGTTTATCTCAGAGTCAAGCTGTCTTTGCTCGAGTTCCTTGCTTCTTTTGGAGAGCATCTTTCTCTGACCGAGTGGTCGTAAGGTTGACTTTTAACGCCTCCACTTGTTTCCCCTGTTCGACGAGGACCCCTGTCTGCTTCACAAGCTTCTCATCTTGCTCTTCCAGCTTCTTCTCCAACGCACCCTTTGAAGTATCGACAACCTCTAATCTCGCCTCATGTTCCTTCGCCACATTCAGCAGCCTCTGCGCGTCGGCCCTAGCCTTCGCAACTTCACGTTTGACATCAGTGTTAACCGATTTGCATGCATCATCGACTGCACAACCAAGCCAAATTATAAGAACTTTACAACCCGATAAACAAGCAAGGATCATACGTCGACCTGGAACATACCGTAAGGAAAGCCTCCGCCACCCGTCGATACTGCGAGCCGACAGCCAGATCCTCCACATCGCAAAAAGGATGCTCTGGCCCAGAAATGGAGGCGAAGAAACGAGCGCACTCCTCGGGGTAGTCGGTGATCGGCCTTCCCCATCGTAAGAAAACATAAAGGCGAATGGTTTTCGCCGACATAGTCACGGGCTCGGCTGGGCGTGCCCGGTCGGATAGAGCGTTTCGATTCCGACCTCACCGATGATCTCGAGCCTGACAAAGGCTCGACCCTGGGTTTCTTCGCAGGAGGGCGACCGTCAGGAAGACGATCGCCATCTCCACATTTCTCCCTCCTACTTTTCTCCGAGGGATCCTGATCCATCTCACCCCGAACCCTTCTTCTATGCGACTTTCTCCGCACGAATGATCGCAGGATTGGACACTTTCGACGACTTTTTGGTTGCCCTAACATGCGCAGCCTGGGCATCCTCCGCGTCCTTCATTAAGAATTGATCGCCTCCCTTTGTAGGACCGACATTCTCCTTTACACCGGAAAGCGCGACAGTCTTGCCATTCTTCTTCAGAACCACTTCCTTCTGTGGTTCGGTGATAAAATTCACAACGGCGAACCCGGAAGACTCACCGTCTTTACTAAGCAGCCCCAAAGGAGCCACATCACTCAACTTTGGTTAAGCCTCCAGCGGAGTCAAGCTACTCCCACTCTCCAGCATCGACGATAATCTTGGCATTTTCTTCAACGGTGCCATACTTGACCTTCCTATAAAGCATCCTTCGGTAAAAAAAAAAAAAATCACTCTACGAACACGACTTACATGTTAAGCCTGCTTCTGTAATCCGAGCAAAGTCGATATCCTTCCAATTTAGAGTTGGAAGAGCCTTAAGTTTCTTCAAATCAGAGTTGAAACTCGCAGGTTGCCTCGAGCTACTACTATGTGGAACTGCAATACAAAAACCACAAAAGGATTCCCCCAATCTGTCTAACACAACAAATCGAGATCGGGAAGAGTATGCTCGTCCAACTGGACATAAAAATACTTCGTCTGCCAGTCAGTAATACGACCCGATTTCCCGGTAAAAATATATATTCCCCGCCGCATAGTAATAATAACCCTCTTGGCCGACTTCGAATTTTTAGAGATCGATGTCACCTCCTCAAAGAAGCGAAGGTCGATGTTAGCACCAGCCTTGGCACCCAGAGTCAGGACAACCACAAAGTTGCAGATCGAGTTTGTAGTCAACTGCGAAATCGCTAACCCTCTCGCATTGCAGAACTCGATCAACAACCTCGGAAGAGGAAATTGAAGTCAACACCAGAGGAAGTACGACTCATACAAACATACGAAGCCTGGAGGACAGATCCAAGGACGATCCTCTGTCGACGGAATCATGAAGGTGATTTCCTCCGAAATACCATGATTGCGTAAAACCATTTGCACTGAGTTTACGGTCGCCCTCGAAGGCAGACCTTTCAACGATCGACTTTGCAAAGTACAACCCTTACTGTCGGAAGCCACCTTCTCCTCCATCCCTCGGCGACCTTTGCCCTTTTTAGGGAGCAGAGATACCCGTCCCCCGGAAACCACCTCGTCATTGCTAGAAACCGAAGCCTCTTGAACGTCGGATATCATCACCTCCGTACCGTCGGATACATGCGCCTCCCGACCATCGACCTCGGCCAACCCCATATCGACCTCATCAATCAACTCATGGACCTCTATTACGAGTCGACCATCACCCTCAACGTCGACATACTCTGAAGTCTCGTCTTGAGACTGCTTCTCTAATGATGACGACCCAGAAGTCGATTCGCCAGATTCGGAAGACTCGCTGCCCGACTTATCGCCCGATCTTTTAGTCGATCCATCTTTCGACTCGTCGGTCGAAGACCTCTCGTCCTTGATAGGAAACCGCGCTCGCTCTCTCGTTTTCTCAGTTCATCCAACATCGTCATCGATCCCAACCCACAGAACGAAATAAACAAAGAAGCGAAAGAAGAGAAAGAAATTAGATCGAGATACGCACCTTTAGTTTTATATCTTCTGAACGCCAATGTGAGGAAAGAAAGGCGAAACACCAAATATATAAAGGGAAGAGAAATTTAGGGTAATCAATATTTTTCTCGTGACGTTTCGATCTCCACCCGCGCCTCGACTCCAGCCAACCAGTTTCTGCCACAAAAGCAACTTGGGGAATCTTTTCCATCAAATCAGTCGGTTCGACAAGATACCCCACTCCACGCGCCACGCGCACTGCGTCGAAGTGTCTGGGGACTATTGTTGGATACGGGCCGCGCACGGCCTACTGATTTGAGAAAAGAAGCCCAAGTGTCCGTTGGGCCTGTCGACCATCAGCCCATTCGATCTCTCGTGCCAATGTCAACGCCTCGATCATAGAGCCCGAGGCAGGAACATCGGATTGTAGCTAAAAGAGAGTAAGAGCGTTGACATTCAGACTGACACCAGAAGCACTCCCGACAGTCACTATAACCTTAATGAAGATCCTACAAAGGTCTAGGAGAAAGTCGAAACCCTCATCCGTTATAAATAGAAGCAGCATTGGATAAAAAAGAGGAGGATAGAACAGAGAGAGCTAGATCGACTTAATATTGTATTGAACTCTTACTTTCTTAAGTACCACTTGTAAACGTCGACCTTCATAATAATCGACTTAAACATTAATACAAAAGATCTCTTGATCGATCTTCGTTTAATTCACAGAAAATTCTCGAACCACTTTATTCTCTTTGTGACGCACTCGGTTACAACAAGAGATCTACAATTTTTTCCAATCGCAACCCTAAATCAATTTTTTTTTAAAGAAAACCAATTACATAATAACACATATATAATTCGTATTAAAATTTATATAAATTAAATTAAAGTAAAGTTATTTAGAGTTCTTATATACCTATAAATGAAACAACATAACTAAGATTTTCTAAACCATCAATTTAACAAATAAATTTTGATCCTACAATCAAGATAAACTCTAATTCCCAAATTTGTCATGTAGTGTTGTTTATATTACATTTAATTTTATTTGCAGAAAATAAAACAAATATGGCATTCTAAATGTGTTTCAGTTGGAAAAAAGGGTTGGTTCCTTGGTTGGTTGAATCTTGAACGTGAGTGTCATTTTCGAGAAAGGAGCAAACGTGGTCGTATTAGATTCATGGATTCGCAATCTCTTTCCCTCTCTTTCATATGTAAATTGTAATAATGATTTTCTTTTTAAAAACAATGATTTTGATCCCATTTTAAAACTAATGTTAAAAAGGCAGTGACGATTAAAATGTTAATAAAGAGAAATTTTAACTGCGTTATACTGTATTCCGTAAAAATTAAGCGATCGAGGTTCAGTTCAAGGTTCATCGCTCCTGAATGCTGATGCCACTTGACTTATGTCACTTTATGACTCGATCTCGCACCATGGCCCCCACTTTTGTCGACGCAAATTGATATGATGATTAATTATTATATAATATCGCATATCCATCTATAGTTTTAATTTATAAGTGCTTAAGAATATTGATCTGAGTATGAAAATGCAATTTTGACCCCGCCCCCCCCCTTTTTTATTTGGTCGACTATAGTTTTAGATGTTTCCATATATCATAAGTTTTTCTATATTTTTTTATAGGTTTTTCTATTCTTCAAATTTAAATTGTTCACTGTTTAAGCTGTTTTCGATGGGATTAGCCGGCGGATTGCCAACAGAAATAACTAACGGATTTCTGACAAAAAAATTATTCTATGATCTAATGGCTTTCTGACAATTTTTTTTAAAAATTATTGTTTAATAAATAGTGTGTAATGTTGATGGTGGTAAATTATTTATTGTCCCTTGCATCCATCGTCGTTTTTTTATAGTCCTCATTTTCTCTGTAATAGCTTGCAGATTACTCTGAATTTCCTCATAATTAACTCACTGATGTCGAGATGAGTCATTACCCTTTGTAAGATATTAAAGTATTTCGAACTTACGTCACATTTACATTGAGTGAGTGTCAAACACTGGTTTAAATGAACATTTCATTATTTTGACGATTTAGTTTTTTCACATGTTTAGAAACTCTTTGTTTTTTTCCGACTCTTTGTATCTCTCTTTCCACATCTCAGAGATGTCTTCTCAAATTTCTCTTTCTCATAGATCCAACAAACGAGTGCCGTCGTCTAGATTTTAATCTGAAGGGTCTATGAAGATCCTTCACCAACGTTGTTAAATTCATGCTTCCATTGAGCCGAGAGTTCTCGAAGCTGGTGAATCTCCGAAGGTAGTCCCTCATAGGTAATGTTATGCCTATGAGTTCTTCTTCTACCATTGTCGTCTACTCCCTTTCCAAAAAATTTGGCACCATTTTTATATTTTTACGGTCTCTGGCTGTCCCAAAACTTGACGAAGAAGAATACATGTAGTAGTTTAGTGTTGTGGGTGGAGAAAATTTTGTTGTATTTTCCATCCATCGTTGGTGTTGGGATGAGTCGTTATCCATTGTAAGACCTTCAGTTACACATTTTGAACTTAATGTCGTTATTGACTCTTAATTATGTGTTTGAGCTAGAAACATGTTTATTTTATCTTCTTTTTTTAATTACCAAGAGGCTATGGGCCTAGGCCCCTACATCTCCCCAGGCTCGGGACTAGAGTAACATGGTTTTGTTCTAAGAGTCAGTTGAACCAGCGACCTCTAAGCTTGGTCTAAGATCTTTATCAGTTGAGCTATTGATTTATGATATTTTATCATTTTGAAGAATGGTTCATATGTTTCTTAGAAGGTTCGGAATTTTGATCCCACCATAAGTTATCAATAAATTTTGCAAATAAATAAGTTGCTTACACTTGATGCTTTCATTCATATTTGCGTTTGAAATTTGTGGGAAAAAAATACGATTGGCATGGGCATTTGGGGACTCGTTCAAGTTCGGGTCGGGTCTTTCGGTTATATGACCAGAGGATCCGTACATGTATTTTCAATTTTCGGATTGGGTTCGGTTTGATTTTGGGTACCTAAAAAATCATAATAGAAAATAAAAATTCACTAAATCTGAATAATTTTTTGTTTATTTTGATAAATATAGTTTATAACTCCTTATATTTTGAATATTTCAATTATTTTAGTCTAAAAATCACTAATAACTTTAGAATTATAATTGTAATTTTGGATAACTAGTTTATAATTGATAACCTTAAATATAGCTAATATTTTGGATATATAAATGTATTTTGGGAATTTTGGGTATCCGTTTGGTTCTCGATTTTTCGGATATAGGACTCTATAATCTGTTTTGGTATTTTTTTTGGTTCCGAATCAGATCCGGTTCAATACTTCGATTCCGGATATTTTGTCCAATACGATGAAAAGTGCAAATACCAGCGGAAAAAAAAACTCTACTCTCGACGAATTTGGTTTGCAACATGATCGTTTCCATCATTATTGAATACTCTCTCTTCATAATCTATTAATTACCGAACAAAATAAAAAAGGTCTACGAGACTATAGATGAATTGTGGAACTACAAAAGCTAAGTAGGTGCCTGTCTCTCTTGCGTGTACGCACAAATGATTCTCGACGTAGATGCTAGGACCGAGAGCGATAGACTAAACCCAAATATGGTAAATATTTGTTTTTGCTATTTGGAAGGCGCACATATACTTATATCCTGTAATTTATATACAGTAACCAAAAAATGTAAAAGATATGGAAAATTTTAATCACTTAATTATTATTTTTCATCATAAATCGAAAGACATATAGATCTTGTAAAATAGTTGGGTCCATATGTTGTTGTTAGTGTAGTAGCTCACATATGTTATATACTTCGATTTTCATCATTAATTAATCTAAAGACATGTATAGATCATGTATAACAGCTAACATATGGATGTTTTCAACATTATTCCAAAAATGGGTAGACATCACCTATAGATGTGTATGGTCCTAAACCATTTATTTTACAAAAAGCACTAATCTGTTAGTTATATAGATTTGGTTAGTTTTTAAATTCGATATTAGTTAATATTTTTCCTATGGGTACCTTTTTTACATGGTTCTGGAAGATGTACTATGTTTTTTTGGTTGAGCGAGACCGAAAACGTTTATATTGAAAGATTATAGAGAAATTGAAATAAGGAATAAGAGTGGGTAAGGGTAGTAGCATAAAGATAATTATGAGGATTAAGAAAGTCCACGTGGTTGGCTAATTGTTTGTGGATTACATTCGCTAGATTCTTGTCATATCCAACACGGACAACACGCAGGAACCAACAATTCATTACTTTCTAACTAAAATTTTTTCAATCAATTAACATAAAAATTACTTTATTTATTGAATTCAGATTTAAATGATGCTTGTTTTATTTTAATGTTCGATGGTCTCATCAAGAACAAAATAAATGGGTGACATTTAGAAGTGAAAGCTTCCTTTTAGCAAAAAGTAACAATAAAAAAGAGGAATCTCATGGACTCATATAATAACTATTTACTGCATTACACCCAAATAAAAAAATTATGTACTGCAAATAAAAAAGGTATAATAATATACATGGTGAGGGCCTTGTTAGAGATTATGCCTGAATATTTTTAGAAATCGGATAAGCTCTGTTTGATATCTTTGATATTTTTTTATTCGTTATCCGATCCGATTTTTACAGATAACAAAACTCTAGTACATATATCCGATCTGAAAAAATGAGTACTCGGACAAACATGTACCCTTGTAAATAACGAAATTTTGCGGGTTATCCGACCCGACTTGTTACCCTAGTTTAAATTTTAAACACACATTTTGTTCTTTTCTTGAAACATATAATATATCAAAAACTGATATAATGATACCATTTAACCAAAAACTTAAACATTTAAAGCAAAAAATTCATATTTTAACAAAATAAAATTGAAATATATATTATAAGTTAATTTTAAACCTAAAAATGTTGATATATGTTAATTTTATTTGGAATAAGATTTTAGATAAGGTTTATAATACATATGTAAAAATTAATGAAGAAAAATATAGATAATTTGAAACGGATATTTACGGATCGGGTAATAAGATGGGGTAATAGAATTATAATACCCTTTACCCGACTTGAAAACTATAGGTACCCTTATTTTAGAGACGAGTATGAATCGGATAACGAATAGAAGACGGGTAACAGATATGAGTGACTAACTCTAGTTTAGAAAGCGCTCTTGTTATTTAGTAAACGAGAGTATGCTAGTTTCTCTTCTTCTTTTTTTTGAAGTAGAGGAATGTATTGTATAAAAGGTTGTAGAGTTTTGTAGAGTTATACCGATTCCTTGAAATAAAATTTAACATCTATTAAAAAAAGGTATAATACTTTGTTTGATTTATCTTAACAATCTCAAATGCGTTTCTCTAATCCACAAGAAGTAGGCTCCAAATTATTAGCATCAACAATCTCAAGTGGCAGATCTCAGAGTAACATGGATCAAGTTCCCTCTGAAAATTTTGGAGATACATAATTAATGTCATCCTCAAATCTCAAACCTCTCTACCTCTTTGAGCTACGGTTTATAGTCAATGTACTCATACACCTTCTTTTTCCTGTTCCAAAGACAACAAGAAGAAGCCCGCTGGAGACCAACAAAGAATGCCAGGCTAGTACAAAAAGCCAATACTTCAATCTCCAACAAGAAACCACGTTCTTAAGTGGGTATTGTTGATAAAAAGAAAGTTGCAGAAGAC
Organism: Aurinia saxatilis; assembly: GCA_900406295.1. Lineage (NCBI taxonomy): Eukaryota > Viridiplantae > Streptophyta > Magnoliopsida > Brassicales > Brassicaceae > Aurinia > Aurinia saxatilis. The sequence goes on from OVAP01000852.1 coordinate 17,952, forward strand.
ATTGACCTCATGCTGCCTAGAGCTACTAGGTTCAAAGGTTTGGCAGTCCCGAGGGGGGGGGGACTGCCCAGGGAGTAATGAGTATCCTAAGCTGGAATTGTCAGGGAATTGGTAAACCCAAGGACATGACAATTCCACGCCTCATGGAATTGCGTAGGTCATACTTCCTTGAGGTATTTTTCTAATGGAAACAAAAAAATAAACGACATGTAATGGTAGATCTTCAGGTTTGGTTGGGTTATGATAATGTTTATACTGTAGAACCCATAGGAACTAGTGGGGGTTTGACTCTTTTTTAGAAATCCACTGTAAATATCCAGTTCCTCTTTGTTAATAAAAATCTTTTGGACATGTATATACAGTTTGGTTCCAATTCTTTTTTTCTCTCGTGTGTCTATGGTCACACAGTAGCTGAATTATGACCGATTGTCTGGGAAAGGATAACTAGAATAGGTCTCTCCATGAATGATAGATAATGCCTCATTGGGGATTTTAATGAATTATTGCATAATTAGAGGAGCTACCTGGTTCAGGAAACCCTTTACTTGGGGTGGTTAGCGTTATAAACTCTGGATTAAAGCCAAGTTAGATAGAGCTTTTGAAAATCGACACTGGTTTCAAGCTTTCCCTGCATCAAATCAACTGTTCTTGGAGAGAAGAGGCTCTGATCACATATCAGTGCTACTCAATCTCATCAATTCTCAACCTTCTTTCAGAGGCCAGTTCCGCTTTGATGCTAGATTCATTAATCAGCTAGCTATCAGAGAAGTCATTTCATCTACTTGGTTTAAAAACTCAAGTTGCACTATCTCCGTTAACATTAGACTTTGCAGAAAGAGCCTCAGCATGGACAGAATATCAAGATTACAAATTCAATTAGAGGAAGAGGGGTCCAAAGTTAAGCCATGTTATGTTACTCTCAAATAGCATAAGGAAGCTTTGGTACAGGCTTATCAAGATGAAAAGTCATACTGGAAACTCAGAAGCAGACAAAAATGGTTACATTCAGATGATGACAATACAAAAAAATTTCATGCATCAGTCAAAGCTGACAAGTCCTACAAGACATTGGTTAAGCTAAAGGACCACAATGGATTTTTCCAAAAGGCAAAGGCTAGTAAAACGCATGTTGTTATAGAGTACTTTGATCATCTCTTCAAGTATACTAATCCTTCCAATTTTCAAGACATCTTTCATGATCTCCCAAGCAAAGTTACTCCTGCTATGAACCAAAAGATGACAGCACCAATAACTCAAGATGAAGTAAAAAGAGATGTCTTCTCAATCAAAGCTACAACCGCGCTTGGACATGATGGCATAAATAGTCTATTTTATCAGCATTATTGGGACATCCTAGGTCAACAAATCACTGCAGAGGTTCAACAATTCTTTCATACATCAATACTTCCTCGAGAATGGAACTTCACACATTTATGTTTGATTCCCAATAAGCTTAACGCTCAAAAGATGAAAGATATAAGACCAATTAGCCTCTGCAATGTTATCTACAAAGTGGTCTAAAAAATCTTGGTACACAGATTACAACCCCTTATACCAGACTTAGTTTTCAACAATCAATCAGCCTTTGTTAGAGATCGTCTCATATCATACAATATAATCATTGCTCATAAAACAGTTCATGCTCTTAATACTCATGATTCAATTCCATCAAAATTCATGGCTCTTAAGTCAGATCTATCCAAATCATTTGGTAGAGTAGAATGGAAGTATGTATAAATTATGCTTCAATCTCTAGGCTTTCATTATATGGTTATTAAATGGATTTTGGCTTGCCTCTCAACAGTAACATACTCAGTTCTAATGAATGGACAGCCTTTTGAAATGATATCACAAGAGAAAGAGACCCCTTGTCTCTTTTCCTCTTTATTCTTTGCTAAGAAGGTCGCACTCATCTATTGAACAGAGCTCAAAGGGCCAATAACATCACATGAATTCATTTTTCACCCTCAGGACCACATGTTCATCATTTGTTATTTGTTGACAACAATTTATTCATGTTAAAGGCAAATACATATCAAGTTCAAGTGTTCCATACATTAATGAAGACTTATGAAAATGCTACAGGGCAATGTGTCAAAAGTCTTCCATTACTTTTGTCTCTCAAATACCTCAAGACACTAAAGCTCATATAAAAGACATGATGCATATCTCAAATGAAGGAGGAGCAAGTACCTATTTAGGTATACCCAAATGCTTTAGTGGAGCTAAAACAAAGATGTTGGCTTATCTTCACAAGAATCTTAAAAGCAGAACCTCAGGTTGGTTTTCCAGATTACTCCCTCGAAGTGGAAAAGAAATATTGATCAAGACTGTAGCTCTATCCATGCCAATTTTTGCAATGACTTGTTTCCAATTACCTAAATCTACTTGTGATGTGCTTACTAGTGCTATCGATGATTTTTGGTGGAACTCTTTGGAAGGTTGTAGAAAAATCTACTGGCTAAGTTGGGAGAAGTTAAGTCTATCTAAACAACAAGGTGGAATGGGATTCAAGGACTTCTTACATTGTTTCAATCAGGCTTTATTAGCTAAACAGGCTTGGAGATTTATCAGTTATCCCAATAGTCTCTTCTCACAATTTATCAAAGTAGATATTATAGTGATGGAGAGTTTTTGTAAGTTTTTAAAGGTACAAAGTCCTCTTATGCCTGGAGAAGCGTGTTATTTGGGAGATCTTTACTTCAATAAGGACTTCAAAGAAGAATTGGCAGCGGTAATCTTACTAAAGTTTGGCTGGATTCTTGGGTTCCTGATGGCAATAATTTTTTATCTCAACATCGTAAGCACAACCGTTTTAACCTCAATCTCAGAATAAATCATTTGTTGAACGCACAATCCAAGACCTGGGACAAAGGCAAACTACAAGACCTCTTTCCACCACATGATATCCAGGAGATTTTATCCATCACTCCAGTGATGTTTTAATCTGATTTTTAGAGCTAGAAGCATTCCCATAGTGGTTCTTACACAATCAAAATTGGTTACAGATTAGCCCATGAGATGAAACATGAAGACCTAATACAGCAAGCCACAACTCTACCTTTTTTGAATGATCTAAAATACAATGTGTGGTCTCTTAAAGCCCCTCTCAAAATCAAGCATTTTCTTTGGAAAGTGAACAAGACATTTTGTGTCTAACATTCAAAACCTTTCGCTAACCACAATTCACTTGAGTAGTTATAATATAGATTAAGGACCAATCCACTTGAGAAAATAATTAACGGGATAAGCACATCAAATTCCTATTAAGCTAAAGCAATCAAAGAGTTTGGTGTCTAGCGTTCAAAATCTTTCGCTAACCACAACTCACTTGAGTAGTTATAGTATAGATTAAGGGTCAATCCACTTGAGAGAACGATTAACGCGATAAGCACATCAAATTCCTATTAAGCTAAAGCAATCAAAGAGTTTGGTTTTCGAATTCAATCCTAAAACATGCATTAACTAAGTGAAATATTAATCAATAAACAAGACTAACAATAAAAAGCAAGTAAGAGCACTAAAACAAGCTTAAACGGTTTGAGAAGTCAATTAAAACAAGCATTGACCAATGAGTAATGATAATAACGACTAAGGGTAGCTAGTAATTGACCTTGTGGGGGTTAATTTAGTAATCAAATAGCACAACCCTAGGTAAATGACCACTAATCTATAGATTAACCCAAATCCCTTTGGTGTTAATCCCTTTGAAAATCATTCATTTGACTAATTTCCCAATTGCCAAATCAATGGAATTCAAACAAGAAAACTCAAGCACAATCAACCACTAAGCACCTTGAGTCATTTCCCAATGGCCAAGATGACAAAGCAAAACATTTGTTCATTCAAGCATTTCATCAAACACCTTTTGGGCATGAGAAATGACTAACATCTATTCCTAGGTGATCAAAGTAGAAATATCATTAAGCATACAAGATGTTTAAAGAATCCCTAATATTAATTAACCCCGCAACTCAAGATCCATCACTAATTACCCCTAATATATCATACTCATTGATCAATAGAGAAACTACTCACACATAACTATAGAAACAAGAGAAATTGAAAGATATAAGACATAATTTAAGACGAGATTAATAGTTTGTGAAACCAAAAATCAAATCTTTGAATCTTAAAAAGAAGATTTAGGAGGATTACAAGAGAGCTTAGGGTTTTTGTTTATGGTAAAGCTTATCTGTTAAAATAAACAACAAAAAGAGTATTTATACGCAAAACCCGGAAAAGTCAACATAATTAACTAATGTCAACGAAAAAAATCTGGGGAAGCAAAAGAAGTGTTGCTGGCATCGGGTGCCACCCGATGCCAGAGACACAGGGAGCAGTCATTTTCTAGCTTCAAAATGCGTCCGGCATCGGGTGGCCACATCGGGTGGCACCCGATGCCAGGAACAAGTTTCCTAAATCTTCTCTTCTTCACTATTTGCTTGATCCTTTGCTTGTTTGCTCATCCCTTGATCCTCATGCATCTTGTCCAAGTTCTATCATGTCCAAATAGCTCAAGAAGTACCTAAAATCATCAAATATGCTATGCAAATGCAAGAATGCAAGTCTAAGTTCTAAATGCAAGCCAAAATGCATAATGTAACTAAATGCATGACAAACTATCAATAACTGGGGGAAAAATTAGACTAAATGAATGTAAAACAAAGGTGAAAACAATCCTAAAATGCAACATATCAGAAAGCTATTTCAGGTATTCTTCCAGTATCTGAGAAGTTACTCTCCAAAGGAATAAAGGTGGACTCTCGTTGTCAAACATTTGGTTTAGAAGGTGAAACCATCATCTTCTCTTCACATGTACTCTCTCTCGTCAAATCTGGGCTTTATCAGGATTTCCCATCTCCCACCAGATTTTTATTCCTCCTCGGTTTACATTAAATTCCATGAGGTTTTCTCCTTAGCCTCCTCTAACACCTTAGATCATAGTATTAGTAATTCACTTAATTGGATTTTTTTGGTACCTCTGGAAAAACAGGAATAGTTTGACCATTGAGGGTAATTGTGGTCCTTTAGACACTATTAAAAAGATTAGGGAAGAATCTGAGCTTTGGTTCCAATCTCAAAAAACCCTAGACTCCAATCCCTGGTCCTAGCACTCAAATTTCAAACAATTCAAACACTTCTCAGACTCCACTCTCTCCTTGAACTCCTACCCCTGGTTCTCTTAAATGAAACATTGGTTGTTTCTGGAAAAAAGAACAAAGGTACATCGGTAGTTCTTGGGTGGTCAGAGATCATTTAGGAGTGGTTCTTCTTCATGCTAGACAAAGTTTTTGTTCTCCACAGGATAGTGTGCATGCTTATCTCATCTCTCTCCTCTGGGCGATTGACATCATGAAGGCCCATAGGTTTACTAATATCACCCTTGCTATCGAACACGGAACAATAGCTGGTGCCATTAATAAACCTATAGACTGGCCTTCTTTCAAGTACATCGGCTCCCAGGCTTTGCCTTTACTGTCTTTACTTCCTGACTTGAATCTCGTCACAATAATTTGGGAGCTTTTAGAATAGTTCAGAATGTGATTACAAAAATTTTATGGCAATCTTACATCTCCATGGGGCCTCCTCAATGGCTCCTTGATTTTTTTAGTGTGAGAAACCTGAGTAAGGTTGTCTACTTACATGGTTTTGGTTTTTGTTTACTTATATTATTAGGCCTCTTTGTTTCAAAATGGCTTTGTAAACGTATAACACTCTTTTCTCCTCTAATAATATTATTCAGAAGTAAAAAAGAAAAATATATATAGCTTACCAATTTTAAGAGCAAAGAACACATATGCATATTACAGATAAAGGTGTTAGTAATGGAGTAAAAGAGTAAATGTGCAAAATAGATCGTCCTGAAATAGGGGACGATCTAGGAAGGGAAAAGCAGAGTGTGGGGGCCAAGTTGATCGGTAATAAGAACCTCCCGTTCCGTTTATTTCACTTCACCATTGACGTCGACGTCCCCATTTTTTTCAACGTTCCATCTCTCTCTTGAATTATTATTATAATTTTCATTTTCATTTTCCCAAATGTACACTGTTTATATTTAAAAAAAAAAAAAACTTTTGTCTGGAGAGAGAAAGAGAGTCTGATCGGTCATTGACGAGACACTGCACTTTAACGAGAGGGGAGGGAAAGGGAGGGGGCTTCTTCAAAGTTATTTTTTTGACTCTCTTCTCTTCCAATTCCAAACAAACCCTAGCTCTCTCTCTCTCTCTCTCTCTCTCTATCATATCATGAACAATAATAACCCTGAAAATCCCGATCTGAGCAACGACACAGCAGCTGCTTGGGGAGATTCAGACTACTTGTTTGAAAGAGATGCTTCCACTATCCTCTCTGATCTCGCCTGCTGGAACTCCCCCGATCATCCCTTCCAATCCACTCCAAATCTAACCTCATGCTCCGCTGCTGTGGCCTTAACAACAGAGGTTTCCACCTCTAATAATCCCTCAGTTACTTCAAGCTCTAGTGACGATCCTGCCGAGAACTCGACCGCCTCTGCCGCCAAACCCCCTACTCCTACAGAGACACCGTGAGTTTTTCTTTTTCCATTCCAGACGAGAAACACGTGGGTCTTTTTATGCTGTTTACAACTTTGCAGGGATCCGATCGTAATTAACTCATCATCATCTTCTTGCTTTTTTTTATATTTAACTTGGGGCTACCGAATACACACCTTTCTTGCGAGAATCCATCCGTACACGTGATTTTGCACAGAGTTTCTCATTCGTCGGGGAGGGAGAATTTGGTCATTTGAAAGAATCCAAATCGTCGGTGGGCAGAATAATGATGATAATATATGAAGAAGGGGGAAGGGGGATGAACAAGGAGCCGCTATTGCGGCTGTGTGAGATTAGCGTGCACTCTACTACACATCCCCCTTTTTCTCCTCCTCTTTGTCTTTTTTTATTTATTTATTATACTACTGTTAGGTCAAGAGATCTCACGTTTTCATCATGCCATCTTTTAGTATTACCAAGTTCTTAAAAGCACCTTCAATATTCTATTTTCTGCCTCGTAAATTGATATGTAGGGTTTTTACTCAGTCAATAAGTGTGATTTGCAATGTAGAAATGGATGATTTTTTCCCTTTTTTCACGATACTGCGATCACAACTCTGCGTTTTAACTAGACTAACGTTTTATAAAGCACTTTTTGGTGGTGTTAACATTTGCAGTCTATGATTTGTGAGATATGTTAGCAGCTGTGACTGTGATGATGATATACTAATCTTTTGATCCTTTGTGTAGAAAGAAGGAGAAGAAGAAGCCTCAAAAACGAATTCGGCAACCAAGATTCGCATTCATGACCAAGAGTGATGTGGATAATCTTGAAGATGGATATCGATGGCGTAAATATGGACAGAAGGCTGTCAAGAATAGCCCTTTTCCTAGGTTCTCCTATCATCACTTTCTTCTACTCTTTCTCTTATTTAAACTCTCTAAAGCAAAATTACATATATACATTGTACATCACACTTAGATCAGTAGATGTCCAAATAACTTTTTATTGTTGTATTTGTATGTATATATAGGAGCTACTATAGATGCACGAATAGCAGATGCACGGTGAAAAAGAGAGTAGAACGATCATCAGAAGATCCGTCCATTGTAATCACAACATACGAGGGCCAACATTGCCATCAAACCATTGGATTCCCTCGTGGTGGAATCCTCACAGCTCACGACCCTCTGAATTTCACATCTCATCATCATCATCATCTCCCTCCTCCATTGCCAAATCCTTATTATTACCAACAACTCCTTCAGCAACTTCACAAAGACACTACTACTCCTTCACCCCAGTCCACTACTCAAGATGCAGCACCTACACTCTCCTCTAATCTATCAGAACAAGGCTTACTTGGTGATATTGTACCTCAAACCATGCGCAATCCTTGAGGTAACTTCTTACCCTCCAGCTTATATATATATATATATATATTTGTATTTTTTTCATAGATTGCCTATATATATTCTATTAGGAGTGAATTATATAAAGAGGTAAAATATATATATATATATATATATATATATATATACACATATGTAGATCTTTTGGTATGCAAGGGTTTAAAAACTTAAAAAGGACCACTAAGGCATAAAGGGTTACTTTTTTTTAGTCTGAAACTCAAAACCCACATCAAAGAGATATATCTCAAGTGGGAGAAAAATGCCCATAGTTTCTCATGTACATGTACTTATGAATATATATATATATATATATATGAGGATCAATATCGTGTTAGTCTTATCATTGATGCGACCCATCATCTCTCTTTGTGGAATAATTTAGATCACTTGATAGATATGTCGGCCAGTGCTTTTTTTTTTGGAGGGGGTACTCAGCTCGTTTTTTATTTGCAGAACAATAGTTGTAGACATTTTTTTTGGAGGGGGTACTCAGCTCGTTTTTTTGGTATCAAGGTTATGATGATTGCTCTCTCTACATATATCTATATATTTACTAGTGATTGTGTTAGATCAAGCATTGGTGTATAGTACCCCTTTTGTCTCACTCCTCTTGCTTCAAGGCATATTTAGGCTTTACTTATGTAAGGTAGAGATGAGCCCGAAATGGGTCGGCAAGATTTTAGAATTGTCAACAAATATTCATAATGAAGTTCAACTAGCTACGCCACTCAGTGTCACCATGCTGTCGAATTTTCTTTTTTTTTTTCCTTTTTTTTCTTAATTTGGTCACAATATTATTTTACGTTTATATATTATTTGTTCGTGTTCACATGAACCCCATTGCATATATGCATAATTATATGTCCTAGTACATCAACCTATATTGGGCGTGTGTGTATGTACATGCATATAAAGATACACAGGGCATGTGAGATAAGTTCTTAGGGTAATGTGTTAGGTCACAGGAATAAATGCTTTCTGTTTTGGCTAAAGACAGCAAAGAAAGTAAAAAGGGGAGAAAACGAGTAAGACTTAGATTTATGAGTATCTTTTAGCTCCGAAAGTAAAACACTTTATTATGTACACTTTGTATATATATTATATGTATATATATATATATATATATATATAGGTGACTTGGAAACATTTGTTCGAAGAAGCTAGATATATGACCAAATTATACACCATATACATTAACAACGAATATATGATTTTGTGCTTGTTATTGCATATATCATTTTTTCAACGACAATGTATGTGACAGTATATAAATGTCTACGTTGTTTGATATAATCTCCCAGGTATCTTCGCCAAATCATCATAACCTTGATACCAATATAGCTAAGGAGGTGCTAACTCATTTTATAAGATATATTGCAGACTGGAAAACAGTATGGCCGCAATAAGCAGAGATCTATAGATAGTAATTTCATTGTTGAGCAATGACGATTCACCACCGGTAGGATTGCAACTTCTGAAGGTATATATACATATATATATATATATATATATATATATGTATATATATATGTATTTATGTATGTAGTATAATTTTGATGTAACTTTAATCTACTGACTTATGTGGAGCCATCTCACATGTCGATGATGCATGTATGTGCACTTAAGAAAAAGGACGTAGAGAGTTTCTGGAAATGCATTATTTTTATTCTTATTCAATATCACAATTATTTATACTTCGATATAGTATTTTTTTAAGTTAGGGTGATATTCAGTCTACCTTTATGAACTTTACAGATTGCAACCATATCTGTGTTAAAATAATAATAATTGTAGCTATAGTTTGAATATTCCCAAATTTATTGGAGATCAGAATTCACAGATAAATGCTTCTTTAAGATAAGAAAATACTCATTTTTCTTAATGAGTTGATGAAAATATCTTATAGGTCTTGATATTTCTTTTTATCTTCTTCTTCTGTTAAAAGAAATGTCTTATATTCCCTCTGTTCATATTAGTTAGTGTACAAGATTTTTACATAGATTAAAAAAATTTAAATTTTGGAGATTATTCTAAATACCCCATATATTATTATCAATTTCAACACAATTCAACCAATAATAAAATAATCTCCAAAATTTAAATATATAAAAAACAATAATTTTTGTATGAAAACTTGAAAACGTCATTTAAAATAAAAACTGTTACATATTAGTCGTATATATATTGAATCATAAAGGGGATAAAAGGAGAGATATATGTATTATACTGTGTGATATATGTGTGTGTATATATATATTATATAAGGAGTGTATCCATATTATATAAAAAGAAGAAGGAGAGTTCCACCTTTTAAGCTTTAGAGAGAGTATAATAATTGAGAGAGAGGTGATACACAAAAGTTTACCTTTTGTATTAACCGCAAGAGCACAATTAATTCGATGTAGTACTCAGGGATCGAATCCACAAAGACAAAAAATTTGCAAACTAATTAATAAACTCTAAATAACTTTAGGACAGGGGTTTTAAACTACTAACTATTGATTACTAACTGATTTGGGGGTTTTAAACTATTAATAGCAAGGTTAGTATTTAGGGACTTCAGATTTAGACTAAAAACAGAGACCAGACGCGTAGTGTCGATCGACACCGCACGGGAAATTCAGGTACCAATTTAATTATTGAACATAAAAACCTAATGTAATACATACCAACTTCCATTGAGTATGTAATCTATGATTAAAGCCTAGAAAACCAAATTCCTTTGTAAAGTTCTAAGGTATTAATCATGCCTTAAACCTAGGTCCAATTGTTCATAGATTATCCAAGCCAAATTCCTTTGTGAATGGATAATCTACTCCTACTAAGATTTGTTCCAGCAATTAATAACCACTACAAGAAAACAGGTTATTTGCGAGGGCACGATTCGACGCAAAGATGTCGCAAATCCGAGTGTGCGACGATTTTGCGTGGAATCGCTGTCCGTCGCAAATCGCTCGTCGCAAAACAGGAAACGTCGCAAATTCGACGCAGATTTGCGACGGCATTGCGTCGGTGACATTGTGCGTCGAATTTGCGATTGGTAAAGTTTTGCGACGCCTTGCGAGGAGTTTGCGATGCANGCCTTGCGAGGAATTTGCGATGCGTCGTAATGCGACAATTGTGCGAGGTACGTACTGCGACGTACTTGCGACGAATTACTTTGCGACGATTGTGCGACAAAAACATTTGCGACTAATTTGCGACGGGTGTGCGACGAAGGAGTTTGCGACGGTTTTGCGACGGCTTTGCGACGGCTTTGCGAGGCCTGTCTTTGCGAGGGATTTGCGAGTAATTCGTATTTATAATTAATAATTAATATAA
>OVAP01000853.1:0-29188 GCA_900406295.1 Aurinia saxatilis
TTATTTTTCATTTATTTTTAATTTAGTGAACCTTTCATAAGTTCACCAATGAGCATGCTCTAAGTGGTCACGGAGAAAAGGATAAAGAACACCCGAATCAAAACTCTCAATGTTTTTGAGTTCTATTACAACAAAATTCTCCATTAACCCACTTAAATTTGTATACTAATTTGTTTTATGTCATAAACTGGTATAATTTGGGAAGTATGGTTAGTGTGAGACCACGTACACAGTACACCAGACCACTAACCCCACTAGCCAAACTAACATTTTCCTCTTATTACCCACTACCATTTTACTAAATTCGAATCCAAAGCTGGTATGTGATTAGTCACTGTGGCAAATATTCCCCCTCAAGGCATCCCTTTCCTTTGTTCAAATTCAAACTAACAAAAGATGACATATCAAATTTGTGATTGCTCTTAATCGAAATCACACATGTCATCTAAAAATGATTTTACGCATTCCAGAATAACAAAATAACACATAATATTGCTAATAACCGGTCTCGAACATTTTAATAGATTACAAAACGAAAATTGGGAATCTAGAAACACAAAATCTACGACTTCATCGAAAAACATAGAATTTATGATAATTTGCTCATAGGACACTCCTAAGTTAATTTTTATTTTGTTTTAAGGAAAAAAAATCATAAGTTGAAATGCTTTGTTGCTTAGTACTCAAAATCACATATGTATATAAACAAATGATTTACGCCTTGAACAAAATTCTTGTTTTGTTTGATTTACTCAAAATCACATATATGTATATAAACAAACGATTTACTTAAAATCAAAATCATAAGTTGAAATACTTTGTTGCTTTACTTTTCTGTTAAAAAAAACAAAAAAATATTAAATAAATGCTTCTAGTGAAAGCAAATCAACGTCAATTTTCAGAATCTTCTGGTATGACGAAAAATGTCATTAAGGAAGAAAAAAAGTAAAAACCTTATCTTTAAAAGATTAAAGTAGAAACAAAAACCAAAAATTGAACTCTGATTTGGTTTTTGTCGCTTAGAATTTCCTTTTCGTTTTTAATTTTCAACTCATTTGGGAATTTGGTTCTTTTGGGTGTAAAGATCACACCACACCGCCTTACGTTAAAGAGAGAGGAGAAGACGAAGAAACCAAAAAAAGAACGGAACTTTCTATAAACCCTTCAAAGTCTCTCTGGGTTTTTCGAGGTTGTCTTCATTTTTGCCGAAAAGCTCACAAAGAGCGTTTCTTTTTTTCTCTTTTCTAGGGTTTTCTTCTTCCTTTTAAAGTTTTCATCTTTTTTTGTGTGCTTTTACTTTGCTTCTATCGATATGGCTGGAGCCGCTTCTTCTGATCGTCTTGCCGATAGCTTCCCTCTTCTGGGTATGTTCATTTTGATTCAAAGTTTACTCTTTTAGTATCGGAAGGTAGCATTTTGATTGATTTGTGAACTTGGGTAAACAATTGTCTGAAGAAAGGAGATTTAGTCATAGGTTGTGTATTGATTGTTGCACTTAGTATGTTTCTGTCTCCGTGGGAAGATTTGATGGTGAAGAGCTTGTCTATGTTGCTTATGAATTGAATTTCCATCATCGAGACCGTCCTGCTCCGGATTATGCAATTGGATGTAGTCAGCATCTGTCGTAGGTTGTCTATTGATTGATGCACAATTGCACACAGTCTATTACTGTCTTTGTGGGATGATGGATGATAAAGAAATCATGGTTTTTGTAAGATTGTTTTGTGTTGCTTATGAATTGAATTTCATCTCTGAGTCTGTCTTGCCCTGGATATGGAGGCTTTGTTACTAGAAATGGCTCTTGAATTGAAGTTCACCATTATTTTTTCTAGTTTGGATTATGCAATTGGACTTTGAGGTTTTGTTATTGGATACTAACCTGGCTTTTGTCTGTAATTTGTGCAGATACAGCTGATTTGTTTCAGGACTTGTCTTTAGGTTCAGATGCAAGTGAAGTTCCTAGGAACCGTAATAAGGTACTTTCTTGCTACTCTGAAATTAAAAGTCTTTGAAATTGAATTGTGTTGTGGTGTATGGTCTGTGAAATGTTATGTGTAGAGGTCTTGTTGCTTAGTTAATGTAAGTTTTGATATACCATGTGAGGTTTTTTTGTGTTAACCGAATGTGTTTTCTGTCGGAAGGGATCTTTTCAACACCAGTATGATCCTGTACCTCATGGTGGATTTACTGCTCCATCTTCTCATGGGAACGGAAGAAGGCCTAGTATGAATGCTGGTAATCTTCTAAATGGTGGAGACTCGGCTGGCTCATACCCGTGGGGTTACTTCCCTGCAAGCTATCCGTCTGGTGGCTACCAGGATCCCAGGTTTGGTTATGGTGGAAACAACAGCAATTCAAATGCTTTCTCACATCCCATGGTATGTTGGTTCTATTTCACAAGTCCTTGCAGTCTCTTATCTGTCTTCTATGGCTATAGACTATATGTTTTACTTCCTTTACGCTGGGACTTAAGAATTTTGCATCTAAATTTTGGTCCAAATCCAATGTCTTTTCTCTTTCTTACAGAGTCCACACAATTTACAAGAAGCAAGAAATTTTGACCAGATTGGATATAATGATCATTTGTATTCCAACCATGGATTGTATGGACTTTACGGGAATGTGATTGACTCTGGTCATGCATATGGAACTTTTGGTTATGATTCCTGGAAACTTGGGCGAGGATGGTATCCTGTTGATGGCTATAGAAAGACCAGAAGCTTCAATTACGGGCGCACTTATAGTGACGAGAAAGCAGATAGGCTTAATGAGCTTTGTCGAGGACCAAGGAGTAGTGATGTCAAGAATCCGCAAGGTCCTATCCCTACAGCGCCAGAGACAATAAAGCAAGACATTGCAGCGGTTGATCTCCAGCGCTACAATGGGGAGAACTTTCCCGAAACATTTGCCAAAGCGAAATTTTTTGTGATAAAGTCCTACAGCGAAGATGATGTTCACAACAGTATAAAGTATGGTGTGTGGTCAAGCACACCAACCGGCAACAAGAAGTTGAATGCTGCATATTGTGAAGCCAAAGAGGATTCTCAAGAATGTCCTGTGTATCTTCTGTTCTCAGTAAGTATAAAGAGACTTCATAGTTTCTCTTATCCATCTAGATCCGCATATCTTATTGCTATTATCAAATTGATCTGCAGGTGAACGCAAGTGGGCAGTTTGTTGGTCTTGCGGAGATGACTGGTCCTGTTGATTTCAACAAGACAATGGAGTACTGGCAACAAGATAAATGGATTGGTTGCTTCCCTGTGAAGTGGCATATCATCAAGGACATACCAAACAGTCTCTTGAGACACATAACACTTGCCAACAACGAGAACAAGCCTGTCACGAATAGCAGAGACACACAAGAGGTTCGTTAAACTTCCTTTGGACCTTTCTTTGTAAAGGATTATAGTTTTGAATCAGACTTTAATGTGTTACAGCTTTGGTTTTGATGCAGGTGATTCTGGAACATGGAACCAAAATCATAAAGATCTTCAAGGAGTATATGAGCAAGACATGTATACTTGATGATTTCAAGTTTTACGAGAGCAGACAAAAGATCATCAGAGACAAGAAGATCAAGCAAAAGAAACAGGTACACTTACTTAAACCCTGATGTTGTTCCTATTGAACCATTCTCTGAGCTTGATGTTTCTAATCTGTGTTTCCTTGTAAAATAGGCCTTTGATGGAGCTTCTGTGGAAACTGCTCACTTGTGTTGATGAAAGCTGGAATCAATGCAAGAAAAGAGGAATGACTTTTTAATTTAAAAACTTTTAGTTCGAGTTATGGTTTTTGTCTGGATTTCTAAAAACCTAATACACATCCTTAATCTTTGTGTTTCTCTGCTTTTACCTGAACACAATTTACATTGTCTTTTGTTCCTCATAGGGACGAACATTTGATAAAACAAAAACTCTTGCTGTGTTATTTTTTTTCTTTCAAATCTCATATCAAGCCATTGAGATTCTTCATTTTTTCATTTGTCTCTGGGAAACTAAAACTCCATCAGCAACAACATTCAATTGCTTGCGTATTTTGTATAGATATTTTACATGAAAATTGTTCTAATTCTTGTGATTAGTATGTTTTGTTTTCACCACCATAATTTTTCTCCTGATCCCTAAATATTCGGTCAAAAACACAAATCTCACTCAAAACTACGTAGTTTAAAGCAAACATTCCCGTAAGTTTCTCTTGTGGTCCCTAGACTACTATATAAATTTCATTTCATCCCTCGCAATTAAAATTTTTCACACGAAACCCACTTAAGAAAACTACGTCGTTTTAACAGATCCAATAATTTCCATAAATTTTCTCTTCTAGGCCCTACTCTTCTGTATAATTACACGAATCCTCAAAACACGACGTCGTTTAGGGATTCCAGAACATTTCCAAAGATTAATTTAAAACCTCGAAAGGTTTCTAGGGCAATCTCTCCGGCCACATTCTCACACTCACACAAGATCCTTTTTCTCTCTTGAGCTTTTTAGGGTTTCTCCACTCTTCTATCAGATCGTTAATCGTCGGAGCTAAAATGGGGCACTCGATGCAGCCTTACGGTATACAATCGATGCTTAAAGAAGGTTACAGACATCTCTCGGGTCTAGACGAAGCCGTAATCAAGAACATTGAAGCTTGTAAAGAGCTCTCCACCATTACTCGCACATCTCTCGGTCCCAATGGTTCGTTCTCGCTTCTGGATCTCACTTTACGAATCTTTAGATTTGGAATCTGATTAGTTTCTTTTGTTTGTTTAGGGATGAATAAAATGGTTATTAATCATTTGGATAAGTTGTTTGTGACGAATGATGCTGCTACTATTGTGAATGAATTGGAGATTCAGCATCCCGCTGCGAAGATTTTGGTTTTGGCTGCTAAGGCACAGCAAGAAGAAATTGGAGATGGAGCTAATTTGACTATTTCGTTTGCTGGTGAGCTTCTTCAGAATGCTGAGGAGCTTATTAGGATGGGTTTGCATCCCAGTGAGATTATTAGTGGTTATAACAAAGCAATCATTAAGGTTGGTGATTTTACTGGATTTTGATAATGTTAATACTTTTGTTTGTCTAGAGTATTGGATTAGTGATGTTGGTTACTGTCTAGGCTGTTGAGATTCTGGAGCAATTGGTTGAGAGTGGTTCCGAGACCATGGATGTTCGTAACAAGGATGAGGTTATATCTCGCATGAGAGCAGCTGTTGCTAGCAAGCAGTTTGGGCAAGAGGAAATTATATGCTCTCTAGTTGCTGATGTAAGTTTTCCTGTTTCGTTGGCCAGATTGTTATTTCCTCAAGTTTATCAAAGGTTTAGTTTTTAGCTGATGGGTTCAATTCTTTGCTAGGCGTGCATTCAAGTCTGCCCAAAGAATCCAACAAACTTCAATGTGGATAATGTCCGTGTTTCCAAGCTTTTGGGAGGAGGTCTACACAATTCCTGTATCGTTCGTGGTATGGTGATGAAAAGTGACGCTGTTGGATCCATTAAGCGTATGGAGAAAGCAAAGGTTAGATTGGTCTCTTGTTTATACTGTTGGCCATGATTTTGGTCTTTCTTGTTTTCAGTAGCTGAGTGTCCTGTACCATTTTTTATACTTTCTTCAGGTTGCTGTTTTTGCTGGTGGCGTTGATACGAATGCAACAGAGACTAAAGGAACTGTTCTGATTCACAGTGCTGCCCAGGTTTGTTTATCTTTCTTACAGAACAGAGACTCTTGTTCATAATTGGTTTCTCTCTTTTTAATCTGACACGATAAGTGTTCTTTTTTTTGTAATTTGTAGCTAGAAAACTATGCAAAAACTGAGGAAGCCAAAGTTGAGGAGTTGATTAAAGCTGTTGCTGAATCAGGAGCTAAAGTCATTGTAAGCGGGGGACCAGTCGGAGAAATGGCATTGCATTTCTGCGAGCGTTACAAGTATGTGCAGAGCCTAATGTTTGATAATCCTTTTAGCTGTTTTTATTGCGTTCACTCTGATACCCTCTTGGCAGTCTTCCCTTTTCGCTGCTTATGATATAATTGTTTACTTCTATTTACGATACAAACTTTATTTTCGCAGGATTATGGTTTTGAAGATCAGTTCAAAGTTTGAACTTAGGCGTTTCTGCAGGACAGCTGGGGCTGTTGCACACGTGAGTGTTTCCTGACTAATTAAATTGAGTATCCAAGAGTGGTTTTGTCCACTTTTTAATGTTTTATAATTTTCAAACAGTTGAAGCTTAGCCGGCCGAGCCCTGATGATCTGGGATATGTTGATTCTATATCAGTTGAGGAAATTGGTGGTGTCACAGTAAGTATTTTGAAGTTGATTCTTATCTTTTTTGTGATTTTTTTGGGTCTTTCATTGATCACAGTACACTATGTGATGTCTTTAGGTAACGATCGCCAGGAACGAGGAAGGTGGTAATTCCATCTCTACTGTGGTTTTGCGTGGAAGTACTGATAGCATTTTGGATGACCTTGAAAGAGCTGTTGATGATGGAGTTAACACGTACAAGGTAATATCTGGTGGATCGAAGTTTTTTTTTTCCCCTGCCTATCTTCCTGTGTTAAATATCTTGTATTTTTTTTACTTATGCTATTACTTTTACTCTTCTTCTCAGGCTATGTGCAGAGACAGCCGTATTGTTCCTGGTGCTGCAGCTACTGAAATAGAGTTGGCCCAGAGATTGAAGGAATATGCCAATGCAGAAACTGGGTACTTTCTTGTACTCCTTATATCTGATGATAGGCTAGCTTCTTAGACAAAATGAGCTGCCTATGGTTTGGTGTCTAAGTCGGTTTTTACTTTGATTTTTCAGGTTGGACAAATATGCCATCTCCAAATACGCAGAGAGCTTTGAGTTTGTACCTAAGACCCTTGCAGATAATGCCGGCCTCAATGCAATGGAAATTATAGCATCTCTTTACACTGGACACGGATCTGGAAACTCAAAACTAGGCATTGACTTAGAGGAAGGTGCTTGTAAAGATGTCTCAGAGTCAAAAGTATGGGATCTATTTGCAACCAAGTAAGTTTCACACTTTCATTCAGCCATCAGACAGATGTTTATATTATATTTCTTTACAATGGCTTGGCTTTTGGTTAAACCAAATGTCAAGTAAAATTTTAAGTTCTGCTTAGGAAGAAGGCCGCGTATTTTCTTTGTAACTAAGACATTAAGTGTCTGTGCAGGTTATTTGCTCTCAAGTATGCTTCTGATGCTGCATGCACTGTGCTTCGCGTAGACCAGGTATGCACAAACTGACCTGATATATTCTTTGGTCAACAAATAATCTCTCTTTTTAGTCTTCAGTTTCATTTATGCTCTGTGTTAACTTTTTCAGATTATCATGGCGAAACAAGCGGGTGGACCAAACAGAGCTGCAGCTCAAGCTGCGGGTGCTGGTGGCGATGAAGACTAAGCCCAAGAACAAATACCTCGTAGTGAAACTTTCTTCTTCTGTAACCTTGTTTGCTTTTGAGTTCTGAGAAAATTTTGGTATGTCTCAGTTTAAGATTTGTGACCTTTGTATACACCACCTACTTAAGGTTTTGTCTTTTATTTGCTTTGTTTTGTTTGGTTCGTCTCACCACTGATATTTTTTCTGTTTAGCTAATGAAATTACTAGGATTTTCTTTTATTTGCTTTGTTGTTTTGTTGGTCTCACCACATGAATCCAGTGAAACCAATGAACGAATTTGGGTTGGTACGAATTTGGTTTAGATTTAAGTCTGTTGTTGCACAAAAGACAAATTCCCATATTGAAAAGAAATGATACAAACGAGTATTTGATCATGATCCACACATTAACAAAAGAGCTAGAGTGTTCAAATCCACACATTAACAAAAGATCAAAAGAACTAAGCTAGAATTTGCTCCTATGTGAGTTCTAATCTTGTTACATACATCTCTTAGGCTTCAAGTAGGAACAAGATGAGGAGGCATCATATCATCCTGGAGATGCATCCACATGAAAGAAGTAAACCCTGCAACTGCAATAGAGAAGAAACTCAATCCCCATCTCAACACACGCTTACTCCTGTCCGGCCTTGAGTTGGTTCCAGTCACTTCTGTCTTAAGTTTGGCCTCATAATCCAAATCTGACTTTGGCTTTCCACAGGTATCTTCGGTAGTATTGGTTGGAGTAGTAGTACCAGATGTATCATATATTGAGGATGATGATAAGCTCTCACTGCCTTGTTGCAATGCCTCTCTGTTCTCTAGTAACTCAATGAATGGATCTTGTGTGAAACCATGCCTGTGGAGTTTTGAAGTGATGTCTCCTGACTGTTTCTTCTTCATGTTTCGTCTTGAACTTCTTGAGCGGTTTGTCCTCGAACACACAGATTCATTAAAGTCAGAGCTTCTCTTCCTCTGATGAAACCAGACTGACTCAATGTTGCCATCTTCAACACCAGAAAACTGGATCTGAAATCAGTAACAAAACCATGAAACTTCCTTGAAAAAGAAAACACTAGAGACAGCTTTCAAGTTTGTGGATTTTGTTTTTACCTGGTTTGCAAATCTTGGACTCTCTTGGTTATAGTCTCCGTAAGTAACCAGAGGAGAGCCTGAGACAATAGTTCTTCCACTGGCTACACCAGAAAACAAAACATCGTCATCTTCTTGATCACTCTCGTCATGTCTACTGTTTACNTGCTAAGGAATCATGATAATACTCTATATATTTACATAATATACTATACACTCAATATTACATAATAAAGAAGTCGTGTGAGAGCTATATTTACATAATCCAAAACATAATAAACCTCAAAACGGCCAAGAGAGAGCAGATTCTTACCTGAGGCAATTCAACAGGAGAAAGGTTGCGTGTTTTCGTCTCTTGGCTCTCTGACATGTTTTGAAGAAGCTGATCTAATTGCATCCCTTCTCCCTTTCTGATCTCCGTGTCCCAACCTCATTATGAAGATTCAGCTATAGCCATAGTATAACACAAACGAAATCCATTTCTCACAACTCAAGCTACTTTGGAATAGAGTATAAAACTTCAATATATACACCAGAACAACACCATAGCATTTCAAGAAATCAAGCTGGACTCTAAACATCAACCAATGCAGAAAAATTCATAACAATACTCAAAGAATTGTTCCCAAATTCAGCAATAAACCAATCCATTTTTCACAGGTCAAGCTTACTGTTTAAATCTGATATATCCAACAGCGGCATATTCATGTTCNAAAAGTTCTTCCACTGGCTACACCATAAAACAAAACATCGTCATCTTCTTGATCACTCTCGTCATGTCTACTGTTTACCACACTCCAGGGGCCAGGTTCTCTCAGACTTGGTGTAGACTTGATTGATTTCTCGGCATCAATCGTTGGATCTGCCTCTCCTATCAACTTTTTTGCTGTTCTCATGGTCTCATAAGCTGCCACTTTGACATGATACATCTGATTCTGATCTTTCTGAACTTTCTCCATCTCTTGGAATATAAGCTCTACCTCAGAGCACATGCTCTTGGGATCTAAATGCTTCATCAGAAAATTCAGCATCTGTATAGCTAGAAGGCGTTTCTGAGAGTCTTCCTCCGCAACACGTAATTCAAGAATCCTCAAACCCGACTTTACAAAAAGTCTTGCATATCCCTCGACGATAAAAGAATTGTGCTTCGCAAGAGCCATAACAAGTGCCATATGAGAGTTAGCTTCACTTGAAGTGGCTTCAAGAGCAACAGCTAAGCTTTGACAAACATTATTAACCATTTCATTAGCAGCATATCGCCAGTTATCGCTATCCACAAGTGCCTTCAAGCAAAGAGCAGATCCCAAAGCAAGATACTGTTGCTGCTGTGAATCTATAAGTGACTCAGAGAGTGGCTTGCAAAGAGAGTGAATCACACTCCTTTTCTTATCTTCCAACATTGCAAAACCAATCCCATATCTAGCCATAGCAGCTACCGCCTTTGAACAAGCATGTTGAACACTCAAGGAACCTTCACTACAACTCAATGTCCTTATAATAAACGGCATGATCATATCCACATGATCAGCTACGTTTACTCCGTGAGCAAGAGCAAGGTCTTCAATGAGAGAAACCGTGTAGCCACCAGATTCAGAACCAATCTCTTTGGTTTCAGAGAGTTGAGCAATAAACACATGAATCACCTTTGGATTCAAACCTTTCACAATAGATCTCAAATTGCTCAGTGTAGTCTTGTGAGCATCTGGATCTTTGTCAAGATTAGCCAACTCTTGCCTAAATGCAGAACCAAGATTTCTCCCCATTTTACTTCCCTCCTGAAAAAAAAAAAACCACAATGAAGTCAACTCTCTGAAATATATATATATGGTTAACTCTTAAGTAACAAGAACTATATACAAATCTTAGAGATATATACAATCTTTTTATTCAATTCTCATAAATAACCATCAGAATTATTATACTCAAATCAATCTAAACTATATCCCAGTAAGGAATAAAAAATCAATCTTGACAAAATTACAATAGCGGATTATACGGTTATACCAAAAATCGATTCCCCCCAAAAAAATCAATTTTTTTTTATGAATCGAACAGAAAACACCATTCTCATGAAGAATTTCGAATTTCCGAAGACAATTGATCAAAACCCATTACTTAAAAACCCTCAAAATGTAATCTTTTTTACAAATTATAAACATCTTGATCTATGAACATAAACATCATCGAAACGAAAAGGGATCTTAATCTATAGATATGAATACACGAAAAGGGACTTTCAAATTCGAACCCAAAACGAATATAAATCAATTGAATATGAGAAACAGTAACCCTAATCGAAGAAATGGGTATATACAGAGTTACGAATTTCTACGAAAGTAAAGTTAATGAAGAGAGAAGAAGAACGAAGCGTACCAATTTCTGATTAGAGCGAAGATTGATTGACACAGAAACCGAAGAATTTGAATTGTTGTGATGTGAAGAGAAATGGGGTTTTCTTCTTCTTCTTCTTGATGCGATACGACGCGAGTTGAAGAAACCAGAAAAGGAGAACTTTTTTTTGAACGTTGCGAGTTTGGTGAGATAGGCGGGTTTATGGTAATGCTCCGTAATTTTTGGGTCTATAACCCAAATCACCCCTTTATTTATGCCTTCTTCTTAAAATGGACCCAAACATTTCAAAATGATCAAGCTAGAGTCAACACATCACTAAGGGAAGTTAATTAGTGCAAAATGAAATTGATTGTAAGTACAAGTACAAACCGTACAAGATGTTGTTAGTATGGAATGATGTGAATTAACATCTTGATCATGTGGACCATTAACTCCTCTCAGAATACGTTACTTTGGAGATTTTGACTTGAAAGTGAAAATCATGGGGTTATTAAGTTATGGGTTTGTTTTAGGTACTTTTAGTTAGTCTAGTAAAGTTGTGGGTTCTCATAGTTAAACAAAGATAAATAATTGTTTTTATAGAATCTCGCTTAATTTACATTTCCTATTTTTCATGGTATTGAGACTATTGTCATAATATTTAAACATATCTATGATTAGAATTAGTGTATTTGCATTGAATTTTGATCTTCTTACCATCAAATGATTTTTATTTCCCTATTTTCATCCTCTAATTGTGGTCCATATCCAATGTCTTGATTATAGTTAAGTAACTAAAAGTTTGATTGACTGTAATAAATCATTACAATGAAATTAATTAGCAAAACAGTTAAGTTTGTTTGTATAACCAATCAGTCAAAATAAGAAGTAAATCTTAAAATTTGTTATTCTCTAATATCATATTCATAATGTTGGAAATATAAATTAAGCATTATTATTTTAGAAATATTAGATAACTTTTTATAAAATGATATGTATAATATCAATAACCTATTGATGTTATAAACCAAAAGTCAACCGTATAATTATACACTGAAATAGGAAAATAAGACGCATTTGAATCTAGCATAAACATGTGGCCACCAAGGGAGTCACAATGAGTTTGTAAGTTTTGTTATTCAAAGATTTTAATTTTAGGTAGTTAATTTTTGTGAATTAGATGTGACAGTGTTGTAGCCATGATTATAGATACACTATACTAATTTGTAATTTTTTGGGTGTTTGAGTACTTCCGAAAGAAAAATAAGCGATCTAATATCCTATTGAAACAATAAATTTTAGTTTATTTGTCTTTGTAAATATAAAATCTACCTTGTGAACATTTAAAAAAATCTTTGACCCTTTGTTGTACTAATAGATTTTATAGTGGAATGAATTGGAATCGTATAGTAATAGTAGTGTTACTAAACTCTTATATTCTAAGCAAATAATAACTTAGGCTCTAACTGGTGACCATTATAAGAACAAAAGGAATGATGAAGAATAAGAATAAGAGAAATGAAAAAGAACAAAATTTGAGGAATGAAAAGGAATTGTAAAAAAAAAATGGTTCCTTTTGTTCCTCCTTGAATTTGATTGAAAATATTTTTTTTCAATAATTCTCTGCAGTAAGGGGAATGAAGAGGAACGAAAAGGAATCACATGAACCAAAAGTTCCTTACAAATGGTGTAATTTTTAAGGAATGAAAAGAAATTCAGTATTCATCTTCATTCTTTTCCCTTTTAGTGGTCACCATTTGGAGCCTTAATATTACGGGGAACAGTAGTAATAGTATTAAGTTTACATAAATCGGAAATAACGTTCTAGTTGTAAATACCAATGGAAAATGTTCGTTTTGATGATATAGTGTGAATGGTGTGAAGCTGCTACTTCCACCGTCAGATCTTCACTCTCATAAATCCAACGTCTGTCTTAACGCCACGTCATACATTTCTCTACTTTGTATTCTTGAGATAACAATTCGACTAAAATCAAATCCTTAATGGCTGCACAACCACTCGCCGGCCGAGTCGCCATCGTCACAGGCTCGTCTCGTGGAATCGGTCGAGCCATAGCGATTCATCTCGCTGAACTCGGTGCGAGAATCGTAGTCAATTACACTTCTAAATCCGCCGATGCAGAGAGTGTTGCGGCGGAGATCAACGGAAAAGGAGGAGGGAGAGCGATTGTGGTTCAAGCTAATGTCTCTGAGCCGAGTCAGGTTAAGTCGTTGTTCGATGCGACGGAGAGTGCTTTCGAGTCTCCGGTTCATATCCTGGTTAACTCGGCTGGTGTTCTTGATCCTAAATATCCTAGCATCGCTAATACTTCAATCGAAGATTATGATCGCATTTTCAGGTAATTTATAAACTCGAGATTGTTCATTGATCCGGTTCCTGAGTACTGTGACTCATCATCACTCTCCATGAATCCTATTATGTTCTTGAGCTTTATACGCCTAATTTTTTGAATCAAATGATATGTTCCATGGTGTTGAGAATCATGTAGCTAATTTGGAATCATATTTTTCAGCTAAAGTTTTGTTCATTTGTGTTCTTCATCACTTATTTTCCTTGAATTCTAATACATTCTCTGTTCCGTGGTTGTGAGGTTTGTATGTCTAATATCAAATCGAGTGAAACCAGGTTCCATGATTCCGTTGTTAATCTCGACTATGGTTTCTTGTTTCATCCACTGTTATATTTGTAATTTCACTCTCCCATCAACAATAATCATCTTGTTTTTCTGGTTGTTTCTTGTGGATTGATCACAGTGTGAATACAAAAGGAGCCTTCCTCTGTAGCAAGGAAGCTGCCAATAGGCTTAAAAAGGGAGGCGGTGGTCGGATTATACTCTTGACATCTTCCATGACTCGAGGGTTAAAGCCAGGATTCGGTGTCTATGCAGCATCAAAAGCAGCTGTGGAAACGATGGTCAAGATTCTAGCGAAAGAGCTTAAAGGAACAGGAATCACTGCGAACTGCGTTGCTCCAGGACCAATCGCTACTGAAATGTTTTTCCAAGGAAAGAGTCCCGAATTGGTGAAGAGCATAGCCGCTGAGAATCCTTTTGGGAGGATCGGCGAGGTCAAAGACGTGTGCCTCTAGTCGGGTTCTTAGCTGGTGATGGTGGTGAATGGATCAATGGTCAAATCATCCCGGTTAATGGTGGATATGTGTCTTGAACGGTCTCCTCTTGTTGTTCTTTAAAGGCGTATAATAAATGCATCATTAGGAATGATATGAGCTCAAAGTGTAATGTCTCTTGTTGTTCTTGTGTAATAAATGAGTCATTTGGAATGAATTTTTAGCTCAAGGGTTTAATTGTTAGAGCTGTAACACTGAGGTTCCACATAACTATGATATTGTACCAGTGGTGCAAAGTCCTGTTGGAAAAAACATGTTTTTACTCATCTTTTAATACACAACCACTATAAGTCAACAAGTTTTGCCCAACTTTTTTTTCGTCGACATCCAAATTCATCGGTTCCTTTTTTTCTCAATTAGTATCTTTCTTTTTGTCGACATCCAATTTTTTTTTTTTCCTTATTGAAAACCTAAATATTGTATATCCAATTCATTTCATAGTACTGTTTTAGCTTAGTACCATTAATTGGAGCTTCGGATTATTCTCGTTATCAAAAATCCGAATATCTATGGATAGACATCGTTTGATGAAAAAACAATTTACAGAATCATGTACGAATAATTAAAAAAAGTCTAAAAAAACAAAAGCATCTTAAAAAAATCTAATTGAAAAATATCATATGTTATGACGAATAATCAACGCATGCTCTTGTAACCATAACTTTACCTTCAAAAAGCCAACTTAGAATAAAAACATTATCTTATACAACAATAAATGGGCAGTGGACAAAAAAAACCCAAAGATAATAAAGAATTTAATACATCACACACCTACCAAAAATTTAATTTTTATATAAACAGTACCCACTCATCGTCTTCTCCAAAACAAAAACCTCAAATCCAAAAAAAAAAAAAAAAAAAAAAAAAAAGGGCANAAAAAAAAAAATGAGTCAACACAACATCATTGAAGCTCTGAACGTTCGTGTCGTAGGAACAGGAGATCGAATCCTAGTTCTAGCTCATGGGTTTGGTACAGACCAATCAGCTTGGCACTTAATCCTTCCTTACTTCACACAATCATACCGTGTAGTTCTCTACGACTTAGTATGTGCCGGAAGTGTAAACCCGGACTATTTCGACTTCAACCGTTACACAACTCTCGATCCGTACGTCGATGATCTCCTTAACATCATCGACTCTCTAGGTGTACACAACTGTGCTTACGTTGGGCACTCTGTTTCGGCCATGATCGGTATCATAGCTTCCATTCGTCGTCCCGAGCTCTTCACAAAACTAGTCTTGATCGGTGCTTCACCGAGATTTCTAAATGACGAAGAGTACCATGGGGGATTCGAGCAAGGTGAGATTGAGAAAGTCTTTGCGGCTATGGAAGCTAATTACGAAGCTTGGGTTCATGGTTTTGCTCCTTTAGCCGTTGGTGCTGATGTTCCTGCTGCGGTTCGTGAGTTTAGTAGGACTTTGTTTAATATGCGGCCTGATATCTCGCTGTTTGTCTCTAGGACGGTTTTTAATAGTGATCTTAGAGGTGTGCTTGGTTTGGTGAGGGTGAATTGTTGTGTGATCCAGACGGCTAAAGATTGTTCGGTTCCTGCTTCGGTTGCGGAGTATTTAAAGGAGCATTTAGGTGGTCATACTACCGTGGAGACTCTTAAAACCGAAGGTCATTTGCCACATCTTAGTGCTCCTGCTCAGCTCGCTCAGTTTCTTCGTCGAGCACTTCCTCGCTGATTTACATTCTATTAGCGTAACGGAAGTAAAACATATCTTGTGTTACAATTGTTGGTAGTGCTCCGGTTAGTAGTAGATGAGTTTTTTTTTTCTTTTGAGGAAAGGGGAAAATGAAATAATTGGAGGAATATGGGGACTTTGTGTGGTAATTGTGGGGACTACATGGGGAAAAAAAATTCGAAGGGTCTTTATTATTTGTTGTGGAGGACAGTTTTGGTTATTGTCAAATCTATTAAGATAAGATTGTTCACGTGACACGTGACCAAAACGCATTTTGCTTTGTTCCCATTTGATTAGTTAATCACGAGTGTTTTTGTTTTTGGAAAAATTATTGGTATCGGAGGAGAGAATCATAAATGTTTGTTTTTCAGATCTAATCTTATCTTTTTGTTGCTTTACTCTTATTGCAACAATTTTGAGCCTCACACTTTTTTGAGTGTGTGGAACTGGATCTTAGTTTCTTAATGTGAATGATGGAGACAAAAGGTTTACAATAAAGAAACTATCATTACTGGAAAACTCTACACTCAAAAGCACACGAAATTAGACCAAACATCTTGTAAAGTAAGAAGCTTGTCTTTACGCACATATAAATATTAAAGAAGTGGACGTGTAACTAAAAAAAATGCACTAATAGGCAAGTAAAATATTTAGTCTTTAATCCAATCAACTACAAATTTACCAATGGTGTTTTAGGTAGGAGATTTTTGAAACTAAGTTCACCTCAGAATCTCATGTTCGAATTTAGGTTAGGCCGAGGTGATTATGGTCAAACATGAACTTTTGTGGGATTTTAAACACATCAGTACACCTCCTTTGATCGCACTATATCAGAACGGCCTTGTCTTTATGCACATATAAATATTAAAGAAGGGGACGTGTAACTAACAGGCAACTAAAATATTTAATTTTTAATCCATTCAAATATAAAAAATAACCCTGGTGTTAGGAGATTTTTGAAGCTAATTCATGTTCGAATCTCGCTTTGGTCAGTTGGAAGAAGATTTAATTCAAAGGGTCTGCTTTTCGATCTAAGGTCATTATGGCCAAAAAAAAAAAAAAAAAAAAACTTTTGAATTGTGTACGAGTGGTTAGGATCAGGTGAGGTCGCTCTTCGATGCACCATGACTTTATCTACTACTACTAATCTTGAAATTTATATGATTATGGTCAAACATAAACTTTTGAGAGATTTCAATTGGATAGGAAATTAGGAACGCTTTTATCAAGTAAAAATGTAACCAGAAATCAATAATTGATGAACAAATAATCAGTCATACATCACATCACATAATCTCATAGTTCCACGAGAAACAACACATACAAACCCGATAAATCATCGAAACATAACCATAATCATAATACCATGAAGATGGTTCTCTGATCTGACCGCGCAATCGCATGTCCATATGTCATCTCACCGAGTTGGAAGTAATGGATGATTGGTATAATTCAGCTTGACTAATACATCACTGGCTATATGTGCGATCATGTCCGCTTCATTTTCCCTAAATTAATATTAAGCGACAATATGAATACATCCATTATACATCATGAATAATTCGTTGTAAGACAGATTTGATTTCATTAGTACAAAAAAAGAAGAAGAGTGTTAGTCAAAAGAACTAACCATCTGGTTGAATGATATCCCGCGATTGTGGCAACTTTAAACAAAGCTTGTCTCCATCTCGCAATGTCTTCCTTTCTTTTTCCAGCACAAGTTTTCCGAAAGATGCGTCCGAAAACTCCGCTCTGCTTCTTAACATCGGTTGGATCAACTTCATAGAAAACCACCATCACGTTCAGACGCAGATATTCCCTAGAAGTCATGATCTCCACCAATTCGTTTAGACACCATGTCGAGGAAGCATAGCGCCCCGAGAGCACGACAATAGCGAGATTTGATCCTCGGATAGATTCTACGATTATAGGAGCAATATGTTCGCCTCTCTCCATGTCGTTATCAATAAATGTGTCTATGGCATTGCTTCTTAGCTCTCTTACTAGATGACTGATAAAGCCTCTTCGAACATCTGGCCCGTGGAAGCTCGGAAAGACATCGTATTTGACTTTGAAAGGCATGATTGAAGGAGATATAGTGAAAGCAGAAGCATAATCCGCTATTGCATAATATTGACGAAGTGTGAATTGACTATACCCCATGAGAAGCAGTATAACCAAAATTATATAGACAACTTTTTCTTGAATCACAGTTTTTGGAAAAGAAAAATCCATTAGAGAGTGAGATGAAAATCACAAAGGACTTCGTTAGTGAAGTGGTTGAAAGGGCTTTATGGTGAAGATTTAGTAACCAATTTTTTCTCTTTATTACGTAATGTCCCTATACTTTCCATTAATAACAAGTCATTCACACCCCTTTTATAGGTTTATGTGTTAAGTCCAATCCATTGTTTATAACTCTCTATTGGAGTGTTTAGTTTGAGTTCTGGTATGGGTTTAGTTATAGTTTGTTCGGTTTCATCAAATTAGTTATCAAAATAAATCGTTGACTATGTTGATCTTGGCACAAATATGGGCTAAACTGATAATAACATGAATGTATTAAGATGTTCTGATGATACCTTAAAGAGATGTAGGGGTCTTTTGTTAATGATGTATAATTAATTATACCTCTTTCATCATTGATTAATCCGTGATTAAAGAAAGACTTGATCAAAGAAAGTTGGTTAATCAGCCAGAAGTCAGACAAAAAAGAGTATAGGGTAATGAATGTCAAAGTTGTTTGGTTAGCCAGAAGGTTAAACAAAAAGATGGATCTGATCCAACATACCAAAATATTATTAGCAATATACTATAACAATATTTACAAAACAATTGACCACTAAAATAAATATAAAAAAAAGGCCACAAGCTCGAAGTTGGTCTATTTGGGCTCTGAGCCACCATCACATTTTTGAATAATTAGGAGTATGTATCTAGTCTAATATGTATTTTGATTTTTTTTAGGAAGTCCACGATCTTATTGTTACAAGAGAAGTTACGAAATTACATTAGTATCACTGAATTTTTTTTTAAAAAGGTAATCACCTCAAGTCATTGAAGAAACATTAACTTTTGAAAGCATCCCTGCCCTGAATCCTGATTATTCAGCAATGTCCATATGATGTCTCATCTCAAAGATCCTGATTCACTTGATGGATTTAGCTTGTTTGAAACGTCATTGGCTATCTGTTCGATCATGGCCGCTTCACTCTCCCTAAAAAGTGGTAACATGAATACATATGTTAAATATCATGAAAAGCTCATTACCTAGAAATTAATCTCCAGTCACAAGAGAAAAAGAGGTGATAATGAAGATAACTAACCAGTTTCTTGAATGATAACCTGCGATTGTGGCAACTTTAGCCAAAGCTTTTCTCCATTTCATAATGTCTTCCTTCCTTTGCCAGCACAAGTTTTTCGAAAGATGCTTCCAAAATGTCCTGTAAGCTTTATAACCTCAGTTGGATCAACTTCATAAAAGATAACGATCACAATTTGACCCATCTCTTTTCTACAACTCAGGATCTCCGCCAACTCATTTAGACACCATGTGGAAGAAGCATAGTTTCTCGAGAGCACGACAATCGCAATTGTAGATCCTCTAATAGATTTTATGAATCTAGGACCAATCGATTTGCCTCTCTCAATGTTGTTATCAATAAATGTGTCGATGGCTTTGATTTTGAACTCTTTAAGAAGATGACTGACGAAGCTTCTTCGTACATCAGCCCCATGGAAGCTTGGAAACACATCGTATTTGCAGTTGAGATGCCATGACGAAGCAGTTAAAGCAAAAGGATTATGATCCGTTGTTTTATAATAATGAAGTAACATGAGATGATTATATACCATGAATAGCATTGTACCCAAAAATGTGAAGAAGATCTTTTCAAGAATGGATTTTGGTAGAGAAGAAGCCATTAGAGCTACTGAGATTTGGGGGAGAGAATGAAAGATCACAAGAGAAATTTGCAAAAAAACTAAATGGAATGAACTTATATGTGATCAATAATGCATGAAAAATGATTTCTGTTGAGATTCCCGTTTGTTAATAATGTAAGTTATCTCCTTAATTCTTGTGTTTTTTCTTTAAAAATAAGACTAATTAACGTTAGCCAAAGTCAAACAAACAAAAAAAAGATAGATATATTTTGTATTTGATCCAAATGGAATCAGAATATCAATGATTGATGAGCCAAGAATCAGTCATATACAACAAAACATAATATTCTCATAGTACCACGAGAAGAAACAACAAGCAATTCAAAACCAAACCGAACCTAACAATCAAACCAAAGCTATAATCACGATGCCCTGAAGATGGCTTCCCAATCTGAATTGGGAAATTACATTGTCCTTGAGAAATATTCTGAGTAGTAATCGTCGCAAACCCTTCAAAATCACAAGCTTGAGCTTCTTGATTTTGCACTTGAAAATACATATTAAAAGCATAAGAAGCATTCCCATTCGCATCAAGATTACCACAAGATGATCCATACCCCAAAGCAGTACAATCCGAACGCGAACACGCGTAGTTTATATTATCCCCAAGCCTACTAATATTACCACGACCGTTAGGATTAAACATACACCATTGGTTTAGCAAATACTGAACGTTTTGCGCTCCGGCCAAGAGCCTTTTCTGACCTCTCCCGGTTAAATCAACCCCGAATTTCGGTTGTCCATCGTACTTAAAGATCCCCCAGTGACGTTCAAAGTTACCCGGCGCAACGCTCTTCGCATCTTCATCGATAAATCCGAAGAGATAAACCTCGATATAACCTTTACGCATAGGAGTTCCAACGTTATTACCTAGCTTAGGAAGTAAACCGGAGTAAAAACGTTCCGCGTTAGGAACATTCGCGTTCTTATCACCATCCGTAGGCCAACCAACTTCACCAACAATCACTTCCATATCACCATGATTCAAAGCATTCAAAGAAGCCAAAAGAGTATCGAAATTCGCGTCGAAAACGTTAGTATAGATAACTCCGTTGTCATTTACGGTGTTTTGGCCATCGAAAAAGGCGTAATCGAAAGGGAAGTCACTGCTTAAGTAGAGACTCAAGAAAGGGTAGATGTTGACAGTGAAAGGAGCTTTGTTCTGTGCGAGGAAGTTAACGATCTGTGTCATTTCTTGGATGATGTCGGAACGGAATCTTCCGGCTGATGGTACGGGGTTGTCCGGGGGAGAGTTGTAGACGTCGGCGTTTAATGGGACGGTGGCTTTGATGAAATCTCCGAATCCGGCGTTGTTTAGAGCGGTTTGGATGTTGAAGAGTGCTGGATACGTTAGGTTTATGAATGTTCCGTTGTATGCTGTCAAGAATGGCTCGTTCCCTACGGCTACATACCTGAAAACATAGAGTAATAACAACAAAATTGAGTTTATATATTTATGTAATGTAAGTATGTAGCAACATTGATATACGTACTTTTTATAAAAAAAATGAATATAAGTAATTAGGCAAAAGCATTACATCGTGTGTATTAGCCTTCAAGCCAAGAACTTAATAACAATTCCTCAATCTTATAAATACCAAAAAAAAAAGTTTTTTTATTTTATTTTAGCGATTACAAATTTTTTTTTTTTTTTTTGACATATGGCGAGTTATGATAAAGGTATATTTAACGTTTGTAATTTTGTATGATAAAGATATGTATGTGAAAGTTCACATGGTATCCAATATTTGCAAGATTTGCTCTTTTGCATTAAAGAGGAAATGAAAGGGACTGAACCAGACTTATATATTTTATACATATTTGGATCATGTGCAATAAATACTTTACACGCAGAGGTCCATATTTGATTATATATGGGACATACACACAAAAACGGTCCATATATATATATATATATATCACAAACCAAATTCAAATAATCTAGTCTTAGAACCATGCATTATATATTTTAGTACTCTTTAACAAACAGAAAAAACTATCTTAATATTCTGAAAAAGGAACTTATAATAAAATTATGCATAAAGAGCCAAATGAACGATGTGGTGGCCAACCATGACAGGTTAACAACTAATATTTTGATAAAAACAAATTAACAACTAATATATAAAAAATCCAAATAATTCACTTGTAAGTTCGTACTATTACTCTATTATTGGCAATAGTTGTATTTTTCTAGATACTACTATAAAGAGAGAAAAAAAAAATTCTGATATTCCAACTAGTCAAAACTCAATTCCAACGTGTAAAGTATTGGAACTCCTCTCAGCCTGGTAGGATCAGGACTATTATGGACCTCTTGATCCAATTTTTATTTTTATTTCCATTGCCTTTTAGGCTTTTCGTCATCATTTAAATTTTCTCTGTTAACTAAAACCTTCCTTAAATAGTGAAAAATAATAATATTTTGATAAAACAATAACTTACAAAATTATAAATTTTTAAAAGATTAATCCTGTAAACTGAAAAATAAAAAAGAATTTATATGAAACTTACTTGATCTTGACGCCGTTGTTGAAGTTAAACCTAGTAACATTTCTCTGAACCCAATCTTTAGCTCTCTGATAGTCTCCCATAGCTTGAAGCAGATCATTAGGAATCGCTACCATCACTTCAATACCTGAACCGGCAAGAGCTCCCATGGTGTTCGTGTCTGCATCAAACAACTTTACTTTCTGTATGTTATTGTCTCTAAGCATCTGAACCACCGTCTTCGGTGGAAGTTGATGAGACGCCATTGTTCCCCAGTTCACTCCTAAAGCAGAGACATCACCGGAGAAAAAACACACGGCGGAGATGATGAAGATTCCGATGAAGAAAACGGTTGAGTTCGTTATGGAACTCTGTTTCGGTCGATGATTCATTTTTAAGGTTTTCTTGGAACGTTTTGAAGTTTGAAATATGAACCTTGTTGGGTTTTTGAGTATGAGGAGAATTGGAAGAATTGTATGAGAAATAAATAATAACTTTTTGTGACTTTTGAGTTTCTGTTTGTGGCTTGATGAATTGAACAAAAAAGAATGATTTTTTTTATTTATTACAAAGTTGACAAAGATTTGAGTGAATTAAATGAAGAAGGAAGAAGAAGAGATCAAATAGGTAAGAGCATCTCCATTAAGGAGATGAGGAAGGGGTTCAAAGAAAAAAAAAAAAAAGAAAAAAAAAAAAAAAANCCTCAACCTCTGAAACACTTTCAATTACAATAATAATAAAATATATTACTATTATATTTCTCATACTCTCTTCCTCATCTCCCCACTAATGATGCTCTAAGAGCTAGAGGCTCGATGGAAACAGAGTCAAAACCGGCATTTGAAACAAAAACCGACCATTAAAATATCTATAAAATGATGTAATTTGGTGACTATTTTTTTTAGAGCATGTAATGTATATTATTGTAATTAAGACCTAACATACATAGTTGGCAAAGTGTTATTTGGCCTGGTTTGGTTTGGGGATTTTTACTAATTTTTATATTTATTAATCAGCAAAAAAACAGAAGAGTATTTATAATAGTGGCAATCAGACAAAGCCTAATTTATCATATTTCAAATGTGAATATTAATCTTTCAGAATACGCGCGCTATGACAAGTTTTGGATTCTATCTTATTTTTGGAGAAATATCAGAAATTTAGGTTAAGAATCGCTATCGTAATTTGTGTTTCCGAATTGGATTATCTTAGTTAGGTTTATTCGCTCAGTATACTACTATATACTTGGTTTTTTTATGAAGATACATATACCCGACTACAATAAAAACGTACAATATAATAGTGATAACGTGGATTATTTTAGTTTAATTAATTAAACTGAAGTAGGCAGTGTTCATAATCAATTTATTTTCCCAATAGAAAAGGTTGACAATATTGATCACAATCGAGTACGTACAAATGTATCTAGGAGAAGAAATCTCAATGATGATGTATGTAAATTAAAATCCCAATAATTACTAGAAACATAAAAAAATTCAGACATGACGATAGAGATTCTTTGATTTGGTAGCAAAATATTAAAATCATGAATAAATACACCTATAAAAACATAAATTAGTGCCGGTTGGTCCATCCATATATAAACTATCTTTTTTGTGGCTAAAGTAAAATCACATTTTCATGAATGGAATTATACTGTAAGAGTATGTTTTTGTATGTGTATTTTGCATGAGTTACCTAATATATACTGATAATTACCAGCCTAGATGTTATTCTACCACAAAAATTAGCAACTTTCTAATTATCATGATAGATATCAACTTATGATAAAAATAAAAGTAGGCATTAATTAAGCAGTCGACATTAAAATATCCACTTTTACGCGGAGAGATGACGTTCAGTGGGGAAGAAATTTGATCATGTTGATGTCGGTCAACAATCAGATCAATTAGCTGCCCATGTTAATGGGCCTTAACTGGGTTTTAACATATCATTAATGGGCCTGTAGAGCTATTTTAAACAAACCAGTTTTACCTTTATTCGTGTTCGCCAAACCATCACAGAAGCATTTCGTCGAACAGTTGGTGAGCATAGTGCCCGATGAAAGGAAGCAAGACGAATCTCTCTGCACTTGCGCAGAAATGCAAAGTAACTTCCCTTAACTCTATATATATATTTCAAAATTTAAGCTCTTTGCTTTGTATGTATTTGATGTTTTCTTCTTCATGTGCAGACTATAGTCACTTCGAACTGGCAAGGGTACCTAAATACCATCAAACCTGAAGATAAAGCAAGGTCATTTCTTAAATTTACAGAGTATTTAATCCTAATTTTTAGATATGTTTAGCTTTCTGGGTATTCACAAGAACATTATATGATTCATATCTTTGGAACTTTGATCATGAGATTCTGAAAGATTGTATTTTTTTGGGTTGTTTTGTTTAGTTTCTAGATATGTTTAGCTTTCTGGGTATTTACAAGAACATTATATGATTCATATCTTTGGAACTTTGATCATGGGATTCTGAAAGATTGTATTTTTTTGGGTTGTTTTGTTTAGTATAATACATACTTCAAAGATCAAGTACGTGATGAGAAGAGGGAAGCCTTATCTTTGGGTACCAGAAAGTGAACCTCACAATGTTGTAAGCTTCCAATTCTACTTACTGTTACTTTGTTATGAATGATTCGTTTATATGATTGGCTATTGGTAGATAAAGTCAAGAGGGTTTAACATGTGTTTGGTTCAAGCTACTTTGTGATTTTTGAAAAATTTCGTTTTTTTGGCAGAACATAATGTTTGATGAACGTTCATCGTTTTCTATTGCTCATCCGTATCCTGGTCCCCTTGCAGCTTTGTTCAAGTTAGTAGGAAAGGTTTGTGTGTTTGTCTTCTCTGCGTATATTGTCTTAAGATTGGTTACTTTTAGCTTTTACATTATAGTTTCTTGAATCTTTATCGCTCTCACTTAAAACGGGCTTTGCAGATTCCAGATCGTGTTGCCTTTACTGGAGAGATTGTCCCTGTTAAAGAGAAAAGGGTAAGATTTATGAAACTTTCAGTGAGGAACAAATGTCATGACTTTCCCTTCTTTGTTATCTTCATCACGCGTGTCTCTTTGATTAAAGGTTGATGCGGTCAATAAGTTTGTCGAGGAAGCTATACAATCAGAGATTGGGGCGATTGAAGAGTTGCCAAATTCTGTTCGCAGTATCTTGAATTCTTCCAACCAGACATATGCCTCACGCTACGAGAGTCTTAAACCCCTGATTAATGGTGGAAATGATAAATTTGTCATTTATAAGTTCGTTCCAAGGTAAAACACACAACCCCCATCTCTGTTATTGCTTAATATATCAGTTTGAGCTTTTGTTGAGCTTGTTTGTTGAAGACAGATCTCTCTGTTTTCTTAATCTTACTTGACTTCTTTGAGCACTTGTCTTAACTCTTAAAAACATCAAGCCAATAATGATATAGAACCGATTACTAAGTTGTCGTATGATTATAAAAGATAATAAATCATCTTGCTTTCTTCTCAGCTCATGTATGTTTATCGAGCCGAATGGTGACAAGAACGAAATAGACTTGAAGATTTTGGAACTGTCAAAAGCAGATCCATTAGGTAATGAACTACAGACAATATATATCATTCCAAGCTATGTATAAAGTTCTGTAATTTGCTTCCTTCTAAGCTCCTTGCATTGTATTGTAATTCACAGGGGCTTGGTCTACAGGACTCGTGGATGGAATCAATAAGAACGAATCAAGAAGACGGGCTTTGATTCTATTCTGTTTATACTATCTCGATATAAACGCAAGGGTAAATAAACTTATGGATGTTCGTGAATCTCTTATTCGCTATGTTCATTTGGACATTTACCGGATTTTTTTGTGTTTGATTAGGATGCTTATATGGTATCGGTGGATAAGAAAGGTTTCTACATGTTGGGGAAGGTACTGAATGATGAAGAAGGTGGAGATGAGTATCAATGGAGAGAGTTTAGGTTTGAGTTTGAAGAAGAGATGAAAGACGTCCAAGCTTTTTGCAATCAACTCGTGGATATGGAAGAAGAGGTAGTGAACAAGTACACTAACCATACCGGTTTGCATTAATCACGACCTGGAGCGGTATACATTTTAGCTAAATTGTTATTTTGGCAAGAACAAGAGTGATAATGATAACTAGTTGTATAATTTCGATAAGGTTTTAGCTTTTTCAATATAACTCCATTTCGACTTTTGAGTAACTATGATGTTATAGAATTCTCTGTATATATGAGGTAATAACAATGAATAGTGCGGTACATAATCCTCAAGAATCTTGATTCAAGATGTATCTTTGGGGTTTAGGAGTTCCCTAACTCAGAAATGATTGACACTCTTTTAACGTTTTAGTTAAATCTTTTCAGTTCCAGCTGAAACCATTTAAGTCGAACTGTTTTGGACGTGTTGTACAATAGTTTTCGACATGTGTGTTAAGATCTAGCTCTGTTGTTGAATCCATGCCTTTCCGGCTTCCGGTTTCAAGCTTGTGATCTTCATTTTTGTCTTGGAATCTTCCGTCTATGAACTCATTGTTGCCTTGTTGATGGCCTCTGTGTGCTTGCATTCCTACTCCTATTGACAATCTACCCGGACTTCTTTCTGAATACGCTGTTCTTTGTTCCGCCGCGTCACTAACCATTGTTGAAAGATATGGATTCCCTCTTAGACCTTCTGTCCATGTGAGCTCCATTTGTTGGAACAATGGTTCTTCCATAATCTCTTTCTGCTCGGATTTTGAATCACCAATATATGTTCTCAATCCTACTTTGTTGTTCTCTAGCAATTTTGGGTTTTTCTGAGCTCCCTCGCTTGAGGTAAGGCAACTGTCTAGGGAACAATCAGGTCGATAGGTTGTCTGCGTTTGTGGTGTACATAGGTTTTGAAGTTCTTTTGGGTCTAGGAAACTAGAGTTTGGGTATTCCGCTGATACTTTAGATACTAATTCCGAGAGTTGAACTTTGGCAGCTTCGATTCCAGCTGCACCGAGGTTTTGTTTTCCAAGAGTCTCTTGTGCTTTCTCCAAGACCGATTGTAGGTACTTGCCTTGAGCCTCTATCCTGAGCTGCAAATGTCGCTGTACCTGGCTCAGTTTACAAAATTTTACGAAAATTTAAAACTGAATGCTTTATATTTTCTATATAGTTCTTATCCTGTACTGAATGCATCAATCCAAAGACAACAAACAAACAAATGACTGCTAAATCTAAGTATAGTTCATCTTTTGCTAGAAATCTTTGATTTTGTTATTGGTGTTTAGTGTTGTATACCTCAAGTTGTTCATGAAGTCTTCTTTGGACCTCTATTTGCATTTGTAGTGCTTCATTTATTGGTGCGTTCCTGAATTGGTAAAAAAATTTGGTCACTCTGTGATCAAATAATAAGCTAGAAACTATATAAGACAATTCTGTCAAATTCTTACTTGATAGGCTGTGGCCCTATGCTTAAATTCTCGCTTTGAATTTCGTCTGCTTCAGGTGTCTTTTCTTCCATCATGGTCATCATACCTATAAGAATCATATCTACGTTTTAGATGTTTGTAGGAACTTTAAGTTTTTTGTATCTGTGAATCTGATTAATACAAATAACATTTTACCTATTTTGTTTAAGCCACTGTTAGCTTGTCCATTGAGATTCTTGCTCAGCCTGTATTTCTGGTAGCCAATTTTAATGAAGTTAATAATCTTTGTGCATGCAAAAAAGAGGTTATTAACATTCACTTTGCATGTTTCAGTTTTGGACTGATGGTTTACCTGAAGATGACTTTTGAGATGGTATAAGGTAAGGCCAGGAATGCCCATGACTTTCATAATTGTCTTAGGTGTAGCTTCTGCAACAGAGCAGACAAAAAAGTATACAATATTATATCTAAAAGCCTGCAAGTTATATAAGATTTTTTGTCTTGCTAATGATATATAACTCTTACTATCTGCTCCACCGAGTTGATTGACTGCTTCAATGAATCTCTCATGAAGATCTGGTGTCCATTTTAGGCGTGGCTTTGCATCGGTCGAAAGGATGAGTCCAGAATCTCCTGGACTATTCCCTCCTCTAAGGAAAGGATTCCTTTCATTAGGTATGTGCATTCTTGAAGAAGAGAGGATGTTCTTTCCTTGGAGCTGATTTTGGTAATACATAAAGTCTGTTCACAAAAAGGCAAAATGTAAGTCTATCTTCACATAGAAATTGCATTAATAATGATGCCCCGATCGATGTTTTTCTTTTACCTGACGCGGTAGTAATACTTAAATCCAAACTGATTCTCTCAGAAAGTAGAGTGTACAATCCTCTAAGCAAGGAAGATGTTTTTTTGCTTCTTTTTCTTACTTGTTGTTTATATTTTCTCAGGTTGGTTTGGTGCAACTTTGGTTTATATAGGAATTTGAATGGAGAAAAGAGGGGGCAAATTAGAGAATGATAATATAAGATATGGAATATGAATAACTGGTCCAATCGATGCTTTGTTAGTTGGGTCCTTATCGTTTGAACTGTTATGTTTTGGTTTGTAGATGATTATTTTTTTCATATGCATATGATTCCTATGGACTACAACTTTTCAACTCAATTAGATACCAGAATTGATCCACAATTAATGCATCCTATGCGCCATTCTGGCAGAGAAAAGTATCTCATTCCATGATTTTTTCCTAACTTCTTTTTTTACTTGGGCTGGAGAATCTACTCTTTTCTTACTCCTTGATATTTTTGATAGTCACACATCTCTAACATCTATCTCCTCTTGGAATATTCTCGATGCTTTTCATTTGTCTGGATCGTTTTTCTTCCTTGTTCATCGAGTCATTTTCGGTCTCTAGGTAACATTATGAGTCTAGTGATTTTAGTCATAATATAACAAAAGTGCTTATCTGGCTATGTTTCAAGAATGTAACGTGATGCAGTGATGGTTAACACTTTAATGACTCAGTCCTTTAGTTAGAGATAGCAAACAGATGAAACTTTTTTTTGGTTGGAAACATTGTTTTGCTTTAAAAGATGATAAGGAATATTTATTAAATCTGTCTCTTTCAACAAGTTTAGACCATCTTCATTAGAGAGACATTTTTAAGTGTCTTAAAAATTATTTAGTACTAAATTTAACATTAATTTATTT